>CM046546.1:815000-970000 GCA_024713555.1 Spirodela polyrhiza | reverse complement strand
GAAAACCATCTACGTTCTCAAATGCTTGGAGTCAACGTTTAGGACAAAACTGTATGGCCCTTCGAATCAGATCTTGCAAATAGATCAGTCGATCATAAACGTGTATGAATAGTGCACATGTAGGTACGCATGTATGTATGTATGTATCTATGTATGTATGTATGTATGTATGTACATAATAAATATTTGGAATGGAGTTTGCCCACTTAAAAAAAGATCCACAAGAATCAAATTCTATCTATGGCCAAAACATGTGGCTAAGAGCATCAATATTGCACATGTTGTAGTAAATGATAAATGAAAAAAGTAGATTCAATGCATGCAGTTTGGGTCCCAAAAGTGACTAAACCCACATATTTTTGAGGGTGGAGCTCTTCTGAGATGGCAGGCTACCAGAGAGGCTGTTGTTCCCAAGGAACCTGGGAGGAAGAACAAGATGAGGAATATTACGGATATGGTATATGGAATCCTTGAAACAGGCATTTTCCATTTTAAGGGAAGTAGATTTTCTTACAGGTGTGTGAGTGAAGCTAAACTGAAGAGCGATTGTGGAAGTGAACCTGTTATATTGTTGAAGCTCAAGTCCCTATTCAAATAAAAGGAAAAAAACATCAAAACTTGGATCAAAGGTACATGCACTGGTTCATTGTCGCTTTGAGAAGTAAAATTATTTTGACAAATCTTTGGAAATGAACAACTCACAGACTCAGCAAGCTTCTGTATTCTTGAATGTTGGAAGGAATCGTATCAGATATTTTGCTGTTCCTTAATATCCTGCACAGGTAATAAGTAGATTGCTACAAAGCGCCCGCGAAATATTTGGTTTTCGTTAAATGGATTGAAGGTGTAGGGGGTCTCACAGAATGGATAGATTTTTCATATTCCGAATAAAATCCAACGACGAGCTCCCTTGCACCAGATCCCCTATTCGCCTGCATTTTACAGTGGGAATCACTATGAGAGCTGTTTATGACTAAATTATCTGTAAAAAGGAAAATAAACTCACAGATCAAGCATCGAGGTGAGGTTGGAAAAGCTAGCGGGCACTGGACCTTCAAAGGAATTACCGAATAACCTCCTACAAGAAGATATGAGGGTTAAGGTTCAAAGTGGGCAGTGTGAATTTTGATATGTTGAGCATTCATCTCTGAGGGAATGACAAAATATGACAAAATATGCGACCACATATGAAGTTAGGATGAACGACACCTCTTCTTGACAAAATAGTGGCTGAGTCGTTTTATTCTGCAGATGTCATCAATCACCAACCATGACTAAGCTGTGGCCAGGTTTAAAGTGGCTGGAAATTTCTGTTAACTGCTGAAGAGTGAAATGGACAATTCTTGTCTTCTGGGAAGTCCATGCTCACATATATATGTATAAGTGCATTCTCAACCTTGGACCTTTTGAAATTGTGCAATCGCTTCTTTACCCGTCTTTGAAGGTATGATTTCACTGAAATTAGGAATGAAAGAAGGGATAATGATTTTATGGAATGGACGTGCAATGGAAGGTGTGGTAAAGTTCTGAAAAGTAAGGAGGTATGATAATTCCCACTTTTAGGAACTTGGATTGTGAAATTCTGTTAGATTTCTCTGGTGTGTACAAGATCTTAACTGGAGAAGGGAAGATGTCTAATAAAGGTGTTCTTCTTGTCTATTGGAAGCCGAGCACAGCAGTTGCCCTCTCGAAGATGGACATGATTTCCTATACCTTATTCAGGAATAATTTGAAAATCAGGCCTATATACGGAAACACAATTCTAGATGATGTACCACATCCTTTTTAATAGATTTCTCTCAGAAGCCAAAATTCTGAATTTCAGGTGGGGTCCTAACAGCTATATAAAATCGAGATAACGTGTAGGCTACTGCGGTCTGAACATCAATAAAAACATCTACTATAATCAACACCACATATCAAATGGCAATAATGTTAGTAAGCTCAATTTGCATAGCGCAATAACCTGAAGTGGGGACGAGGCTTGCTAATATACATTTGCAGCAAGATAAAAGTTTCAGTTCATTCACATGCTGGAGCTACACTAATAATTGAAAGAACATCGTCTGGCATAGTCTTACAAAGAGGTGAGGCTTGTCAAAGTTCCTATGAAATCAGGTATTTGTCCAGTGAAATTATTGTCAAAGGCCCACCTAAACACAAAACAAAGTTGTCATAATTTGGTTTTTCATATGACTGAATCCTCACGTAAGTGTTCAACGTACATAATTCTCAGTTTTGCAAGATTTGAGAACGACGATGGTATCTCACCGCTTACCCCTGCACTAGGCATGTACCTGCTCAAAGACAACAGTATCAAAGGGTGCATCGTTCTGGTTGATCTTTCCACAGATAAAATAACACAGTGTGCACCCGCACCAAACCATTAGCTAATATCAGTCTTCTGCTAACTCATGAATAGAAAAGTTGCAATAGAAAACTGATGACCAAAATATTTTTGCAAGGAACTGAAATTCATCATCTCATCAACAAAAATGTTTTGAGAAGGTGAAACTGACAATTGCTCCAGCTCTGTCAAATTCCCTAACTCTGGGGGTAGTGACCCGCTGAACCTATTGCTGGCAAAGCTCCTGCAAAAATATAGATAACAAACTCTGGATCAACAGCTGCATGCGTCAAACAATGCGCTCCCATCATTAGAATGTTCGAAAAGGTTGACGAATTTCTGAACAGAAAGAATTTTTCTTAGACCTCTGTCTAAAAACATGATCATTGGACAAGGCAAGAACATATTTCCCCATAACTAGCCTTGTATAATGAACATTGCTTCTATCCATGGTATGGTTGTTTTCGACAGAAATCTGAATCAGGTTCTTCTAGTCCAAACTACAGGTGTCAAGGACTTTATGGACAGCATGGGTCTTTGAATTTTGTGGATGAAAAATTGGCTGAAAATTAGTAGGTTGGTATTGTATTATAATAAGCAATCTGTATCAGTAGGTCGCTCATTTGACGTTGTACGGAGGCATTAAAGAAATGAGATATTGTGATACAAGAAATAGCCACTGACCCACGTGAAATTTGTAGGCAGAAATTTTATCTATGTTAGGAAAACGAACAGAAATTCATTCCATGGTCGTGGCTTTATTTTTCGGTTGATTATCTAGGAGATCGATTAACTTTGCATGATAAAGAAAAAAGTCTATAAACCCTAGTATGTTGATATCAACTCCATTGTTCACTTTTCTTTTGAACATGAGAGCCGCGCTACAATTTATTAGCATTTTTTCAGCACGCTTGCCTTCCACGGGGTAAAACGAAATAAAAGCACCCAAAAGTTTGAAGCATACAACTGAGAGACGATTACTTGTTCTGTTATAATTTCTATATCCCTCTATGAAATGTCGAAAAAGAAATTGAAAGAAACACTGATTTAGTTACATTTAACTCATGAATGAGTGAACACCTTCTAAACATAACTGGCTACAAGTTTATCGTGCAATCTTAATGCAAGACCTCTATTTAAGCATAAGATCGGTTAATTGGGAGTTGGCATGCAGACTCACGGCATGAACCATTGAGAACTAAGGTTTGTATGACCTTATCCATCTGGGATCTCAAATGCTTTATGCAAAAAGTATCCAGCTAACTTTCTTTTCATATTCAATTATGCTTCTTTTGCTACACGTTATGGTCTAATAATAATTCATAAAAATTACAGCGACACGGAGTCTGATATAGTTCCGTCTTTACTGAGATTATAAGGGTTTCGTAAGAATATGAAGTTCTCCCTAAGAGACTATTTTCACTTCACAGTTTATCCTTTAAAACTTAGTCCAATCAAGAGTTATTCCAAACCTAAGCAGCAACTTTATCTCGACATGAGCAAAACTTAAATCCATCTTATAGAGTCCACAATGATAATTTCCAAGGGTCTGGGAGACCTGAAAGGCAGCTTGATATGAATGACCCAATAAAACAGAACTTAATAGACAATGCAGACACCCAACGAACATAAAAAATATTCACTGGGATATCTATTATATCCAATACCCCGAATTCAGTCAAACAAACTAATTAATACATAACTTACAGCGATTTGAGGCTCCGAAGATTTCCCAGCTCCTTAGGGACGGACCCAGACAGTGAATTGATACCCACAGTCCTAATGACGGTTCGCCATACAAATACATGCACACATCAAAGGAACTAAAATTGGTACCCAATAAAGAAAAAATAAGAACAGTTGAGGTTACTCTAAAATTATGAAACAGAAAAGCCCAATTATTAGATAGATAAAGGAGCATTACATATCTATATTTGAATGAACTGGACAAAGAGGGAAATATTTGAATGAAAGTGATGAGACCTGATTATAAATTTTTTAAAATTTTAAGATTAAAAGCCTTGATTGTCCACAGGGACCTGTAGAAGAGAAACTAAAGATGTGAATAACAAAAAAGTCAACCCAGGACGTAGAGAGCCTTTCTTTCTCCTGATTAAGTTTATTTCCCATTTAAATAAATTATAAAATTAATTATTCTAGTTTAAATCCTCTGCTGAATTAAGTATTTTCATAGTCATTACTTTCGTAACTTCTTACCTTGGCTGAAATTTTCGCGTATTTTTTATTTGTCCTGGTAGGTAATGCAGCCGTGCACATAGTAGACACTAAGAAATCATCATTGTCCCAAAGTTAGCACTCACAGGTTTGCTACGTCCTCTTCTTAGGGGTATGGCTCAGGGCCTAGGTGCCTAGTTCTAGCCGTTGTTGAGCAAAACTCACGCACGAATCCTTGGATCTTTCTATCTTAAGAGTCCATGAATTGTCAGAGAAGTTTATGAATGATGATGATGGGAAAATCAGTTACATTAGATAACAAAGAAAGGAATAAGCACAACGCACATTTAGAGACCAATCCTGTTGATGACTTACAGATATTCCATGAGAGTAAGATTTCCAAAAAAAGCTGGAAAAGGCCCAGTCAGGTAATTTTGCGCCAAGTTCCTGTAATTGATGGACAAGAACATCAGAAAATTATTTCATTGACGAAGGGATGACAGAGTCAGAAAGAACATATCATTTGAGCTAATGAAAATTAATTATAAAGTCACTCTTGCCCTGTTTTAAACTTTCCATATTTTGGGTAGTGGAGATCATAGTAAGGGTATTTTCAATCCATTCTGGCTAAGAGCAAACTTCAGTATTTTCCATCCCAATTTCATAATCGTGGGTCTGATAGGCCCAATGCCCAGCCTATTTTTCGGGTAACTTGTGTCTGTGAAGGAAAAGGGTGACAGGAAAACAATTTGAGAAATGGGCCTCGGCCCAGTTTGGTGGTGGGGTATAAGAATTCTGAGAGCCCGTAAATGAGGAACTTTTTGGGGGAAGTCATCTGGGAAAGTTAGGGGCGCTCTCATACTCGCCCCCAATGCTGTTCTAGGGTTTCCACCAGAAACCTCTTTCTGTCTCCTCTTCTTTCAGTCCAACTCTCATTTTCCTTCCTAACTACGCCTGTTTCTGCTCTACGCTTCTTTCTGTTTTTCCTGCTCCGATTCTAGGACCCTATCATTGTCCCAATTTCTTAATAAAGGAATCATACATCATATGTTCTATACTGGTAGACTTCTCTCCAAATACATCATATTACAAAGATCTGTACTTCTGAAGTCCATTACAGAAAGAATGAAATTTACGTTATAATGGAGCAGGGATCAATATAACACAGATGTCATCAGTCAATTGTGTTCCATAGAAGGATTCTACATATTTTATGCAATTTAATTGAAGCTTTCATAGTGATCCACCGAGAATCATAGGCCCATAATCTAATGTCTCCTTTATCAAGCTAATGAAATTCCTTCAGGAAGAAATGGAGTTCTCTGAACTATAACAATTGCATACATTTAAAATTAATTACACTTATAATCAGAATATATATGGCTCAAGTTACGCAGAAAAAAAGGATTATTCCCCTTTAAATTAAGAAATATATCTCCTTCTATCTGTTTCCCGGGTCTGTTCTACTTTGTATGAATGGCTCTCAGATGTAGGTAATAGATCCTATATCCTTTTTACGAATGATAAATCGTGCTGTTGTGTCCAAATCTCGATCCAACTCTGGGGATTTCCTTTACCTTTCTTGTGGGAACAGGAAGCTTACTGGGAAGACGATTAGCAGAGAAAAGACAGTTTGGTGAGTAGTACAGAAGACAATATTGCATCTTCTTTTTAATTCATTTCCATTGAAATGAAAAACGATCCAAAAAGAGGAGTTGCTTTGAAGCTTTGTATTACAACAAAAACAGAATGTTGGACGAAAATACATTTCAGTTGCCATTGATAAATGGGTCATCGGAAATTTTCTGTAATGTATATCTTGTCCAAAACTATCCAGAAACCGCTCCTCTTCTGGCCATGAAGTTCCATTGATAGATTCAATTCAACATTCTAGGTTTCGCTCAATGTCTCACAGTTATTTTCTGATTTTTCTTTCATAGTCTTTTTGGTACCTCTGGATCAAACTCGTTGAAAAGAACATACAGACAATATAACTGTGAATGCAGACTCTTCTGATCCTCTGGCCATAATTCTAGCATAGATAACTGTAAAATTTATTTCCCCGCCGTATATCGATTCCTACGTGTTAAATATCCATTGACAGCATCAGATTGGCAGGCCACATGCAACCGTTTTAAATATGGGTTCAAGTGGTTCAAGACACATCAGTTGAATCCCCAAGGTTTCTTCCTTTTCTAGATATTAACATCATCTGATTTAATTAATTTACTTTCGAAAAAAAATATTCAAAAAGTCATAAAAAATCATAGTCATGGGCGTACTCCTATGTAATCACCTCAGGATAGTGAGCCTTTTCCACGATATATCCGCTTATAGGGCCTCGAAATTGAAAATCCCAAAGCTAGTTGCAAGTTTCATCAAGAATTTATCATTTTTGTAGAGAAAGGTACCGGTAAGTCAAAGAAATTTTTTCTTATGGATCGTGGCACTGCAAGTTTCTTTTCCAGTTATACAGGGTTACATGTACATAATATTTATTTTGAGTTTGTGACATTATATTATCTAAATTTTTTACAAAACGTACTTTCAGAATTAAAAAAATGCAAATTATTTGGGATACCTTTTCTGTCAAGATTGTTAGACAAGAGGGAAAAGAGGGTACCACATACAGATTTCTGAGGTACGTAAGATTCCTGAACTCCTCTGGGATCCTCCCCGTCACATCCTTGGCATAAACTTTCCTGCATAGACAATGAATTTCAAGCTGCGAAGGAGGTACAGAACTATGTATACATGGCAATCATACTTTAGTCTGGATTATAAAGCCATGTTTTGTCCGTGCATCAATCTTAAGTCTGGATTTCAGCATTCAGACCCTCGCTTAAATCTTACTATTATCATACTCATCATGGATGTCATCACAGTAACTTCCCTGGTCATCTCCATCCTCGTTTAACTGAAAGAAAACATCTCGAATGCGGTGTGCACCACCGCTGAAAAAAATTTGAGCGCGGAGATATCATCGAAGAGATCATCCGGAGAGAACATGTGTGATTTGATCGTCGTCGCATCGACTGTTGCAAGATTTGTCAAATACGCTCTGATTGCAGCATCCCAGTACATACAGCCACGGATATACTCCTCTACGGAAAGAAAAAAACGATGCGGAGCCATCGGGTGGGGAGATCTCGCGGAGAATCATGTCGACTTACAAATGGGTGATATGGCAAGTGGTCTGGTTGTCGAAGCTGCAGTCGCATTTCACGGCCGGATTGAAGGACGGGACGTTGTGGTCGGTCGAGTCGATGGCGATGCCCGTGCAGGGGTTGCCGGAGATGTTCCACAAGGAGGAGGCCTTCAGCCCCCATCGCCCCAAGATGGAGTTGATCGCTTGTACTGCGCGGGAGTAGACAAACAGTCAGTTTGAAACTCGCGTTCGGAGGGGGGGGGGAAGGTGGGGGAATTATATAGTAACATAATTACAAAAACACAAGTAAATAAAATATAATATCATCAGTACCCTATATTAAATTAAAATACGGATGGGATCTTATTGGCGGGGTGGCCAATTCCGCGCGTCGAGCCCTTTTTTTGCTAAATATCTGTCTTACCCAAGTGGTCACCTGCCATTTTCTTATGGTAGAATTCGGCAGAGAGAGAGGGAGAGAGGGAGAGAGAGAGAGAGAGAGAGAGAGAGAGAGAGAGAGAGAGAGAGAGAGAGAGGGAGAGAGAGAGGGAGGGAGAGAGAGAGAGGGAGAGAGAGAGGGAGAGAGAGAGAGAGAGAGAGAGAGAGAGAGAGAGAGAGAGAGGGAGAGAGGGAGAGGGAGAGAGAGAGAGAGAGAGAGAGAGAGAGAGAGAGAGAGAGGGAGAGAGAGAGAGAGAGAGAGAGAGAGAGAGAGAGAGAGAGAGAGTCGGCAGGTTACTCCAAACTCACAGTAGAGAGAGAGAGAGAGAGAGAGAGAGAGAGAACTGGCGGCGAAGTCGGTCGGGGAAGAAAGAGGTCCTCCATGGTGATGTCAGATTCAACTGGGTAGTCGCCACAATTGAGGATGGAGAGGAATGCGGAGAGAGTAACATGACGGGGGGGGAGAGAGAGAGAGAGAGCTTTATTTACCTTCCGAAGGTTCCGTCGTAGCTTGAGCCCGAGATCCACCGGCCAGGCCGCCGAGCCCGACAAGGCAGACAACTGCCAGCGCCTGGAGAGCTCTTGACATGACCGCCACCGCCATGGAGGAAATAGCAGGCCAGAAGAACAAGTACCGGAAGGGGTTGATGATGAAGGAGGAGGAGGAGGAGACAAGGACTAGAGAAGTACAGGAAGATGGATGTGAGAAAGAGGAAGAGGAAGGAGCAGGAACAAGAGGAGAAGAGTAACAGTTGGAGGAGAAACAGAAGGAGAAGAAGAAGAGGAGAAAGAAGAGGAAGAAGAAGAAGGAGAAGAAGAAGCGTGGAAACCAGATGGAGAAAGCGGAGGGGAAAAACGCCGAAGGAGGCGGTGAATAAGAGGAAGAAGAGCCAGGCGAAGGAGGAGAAAAAGAGAAAAGGATGGAGTGCCATAAAGGCCTGGGAATGGAGGGGCCACACCTTCAGTCAAGAAGGTGACAAGAGACGTTGAAAACTCACTCTCGGACGAGCCAGAGCCGTTGAAAGATCAACACTAGCCTCCTAAGGTCGTGGGCGAGGGGGCATCCCATCTCTTTCCTTCTCTCTCTCTCTCTCTCTCTCTCTCTCTCTCTCTCTCTCTCTCTCTCTCTCTCTCCCTCCCTATCTCTCTTTCTCTGTCCCCCTCTCCCTCTCTCTCCCCATCCCCCTCCCTCCGCGTCTACTCTTATGAGAGAGAGAGAGAGAGAGAGAGAGAGAGAGAGAGACACACACACACACACACACACACAATTTGCACCGACGGAGACCTGGACACGTAGACGGGCGGGGATTGGCTGGGCGGGTTCTACTCTTTTCAGGGATGATTTTTTTTTTTTTTTTCAGGGATGATTTTAAACAAAAGAAACTTGGAAACTTTGAGCTGGGTTAACCAAACGTTAAAGAATCGTCAAATAAAGATGGGAACGAAGAAGTCTTCTGTTCCCACGGTCACCCAGGCTCCACCTTCTGTCTCTAAACCAACTCATCTCTCTCTCTCTCCTACTCTCATCCTATCAGTTCAGGGGCTTTTGATATTGTATTTTATAAGCTAAGCTAGGTCTTGTATTAATCTCTAACCCTGTGATTGAAACGGTCAGATAGTACAAGATATTTGCTAAATTTCATGATGGGTTATGGTAGGTTTAATCTAATCATGTGCTAATGAGCCGCTATTGAGCACAAATCCAAAGGAAACCCATTTAATGAGTTTTATATGGAAGTTCCTAAGAAATTTGAACCCAACTAGGGTCAATGGGAGAGTGATAGACAGATAGAGAGAGAGAGAGAGAGTTAATGAGAGATAGCGAGTGAGCGAGAGATAGGGAGATATATATATTATTAATTTATTACTAAATATATACATTTTCAGTTACATATTCTAATTATTAAAATATTATTAATTTTAAAAAACTCACATATATTCATATTTACCTTTTTCAAAACTTGTTATTGGTAGGAATTTTTTTTGACACAATAATAATATAGAAGATAATAAGTTTGACCTTAAATCTACAAAACTCAATACTTAGAGAAGAAATTATCTTCTAAATCCACAAATTCAGAATCTTCAACTCTTGAATTCACAAAGGGTCACATGAATCCACAAGTAAAAGGAGAAACTCTCATAAAAGAGAATACATAATACTTCAAAAAAGATCTCCTTCTCAAGTTATAGTTGAGCCTTTATATAGACCAAAAAGAAGATGGAGCGCTGTCAAAAATAAGATCATAAAAAGATCATAGGCAAAGACTCTGATTATCTTAAAATGACTTGAAATAGATTGATAATATTTATTTTTGATGCTTATAGCATATTTCGCAAGGAATGCAACATAAGATAACTTTTCCAAATGTCAATATCAATTCTAACTATATAGACCTTATAGTAATATCCCTTTATGACCCAAATTTGTAGTTGGGCCACTAGAGTCTTTGTCTTTGACTTTTTTCCTAATGTCACTTTGATCATTTTCTACATTATCTCCTTTTCTTCAAAAAAACTCATCCTCGAGTCTTCATTAGAATTTTCATAATATTCATATATATCATGGACATTAAAAGTTAGAGACATAGTCATAATAGGTGACAGCTCAGTCATGTATGTATCATTATTTATCCTTTTTAGAACTCATTCTTGGGCCTTAACTTATTGTAGCTACCTATTAGTAGTCGTTCTTTGCGAAGGTAGCCCGTAATTTGATTCCCAACATCAAATGTTTTCTTTTTTCTTTTTTTTGTCAACTATAATTTTATACTTTGCATAATTCATCATGAGGTTTTGGATCACAATTTCATGAATTGTTTTGATATGACATGTAATATGATTTGTAGCAATGCTAGTACCTAGTGTCTTTGGCACTTATAATAGGTCCAAAATAATTCTACGTAAAAAGTAATATATTATTAAATATGAAGACTGATTAGTCGAATGATTAAATATCAAATTATAGATAAACTCCATTTGAGTCAAAACATAAACCCATTGTTTTGGTTTTTCACTAGAAATACAACAACACAAGTTACTTAGAGTTTTATTCATAATCTTTGTTTAGCCGTCAATTTGAGGATGACTAGTGCTACTAACTTTCAAAAAAGTGTCAAACCTTTTCCATAAAGTTCATCAGAAGTGAGATATGAATTTATAATCTTGGTCAAATGTGATTAACTCAAGAATTTCACGTAAACAAGTAATTTATTTTAAAAAATAATTTACTATTTGACTAGCATCATTCGACTTCTTTCATGTAATGAAGTGAGTCATTTTTGAAAATCTATCAACAACTATAAATACTAAGTCAACTCCCCTTTGTGTTCGTGGTAGACTTAGTATAAAATCCATTGAAGTATCAACCTACAACATTATGGAATTGGTAATAAAGTGTATAATCATATATTCTAACTTTGTCCTATGTAGGTTTGACATCTAACATTTGCGGACAAAATTTTCTACATCTCCCTTCCTTTTGGGCCAACAACACCATTTCATAATAGATTGTAGGGTCTTGTCTTGGCTAAGATGTCCTGTTAAACCTATAAAATATGATTCACAAAGTAGTTTTTTTCTAATTGAGCCTCGTGGAATACATAATTATATCCTTTGAAATAGGAAACCATCATACAAGTAAAATCTTTTTGTTGATAAATTAGATAAGCAAGTCATAAAATCTTGAGAAAATCTTTATCATTTGGATATAACTCTTTGAGATAATCAAATCTTATAATCTTAGCTAGTAAGTTCATCAAACATGTTATTTTTTGACTTAAAGCATCAATAACTCGCTTAAACTTTTCTAACTTATGTTTAAAGATAAAAATAAAATTTTGAATGAAAGATATCCATTTGACATGCATTTTATTAATGGTAGTTTGACTATTAAAAAATTTTAGAGTTTTGTAATCAGTATGTAAAATAAACTTAAGTTAAATCAGATAGTGTTCCTGTGTGTATAATGCACGAACTACAATGTAAAATTTTAATTCATATGTAATCTATTTTTTTCTAACATCAGAAAGATTTTCATTATAATATGATATTGGATGGCCTTCTTATGATAGTATAGTGTAACACTAACAATAGATGCATCACATTCTATTTCAAATAGTTTGTCAAAATTTGGTAAGGCTAAGACAAGATAAATATATAGTTTAGTGTCGATCAAGTCAAAACTTTTATTGGCTTCCTCAATCCATATAAGTTAGTCTTTTTTCATGCATTTAGTAACATGTGACATCATTAACTTAAAATTTCTTATGAATCATTTATAAAATAATGCTAACCCATAAAACTTCAAACTTGATGGATACTAGTCGGGGTTAGTCAATCTTTGATAGGTCTAGTTTTTTCTCTATCTACACTGATTTCATATACACTAATAATATATTCTAAGAACAATAGATTAGTAGTATAGTTGGGGTTAGTTAATGTATAGTTTGTTTTCTTCTAACACTTTGAATACTAATTTAAGATGATTGATATATTCAAATACATAACAATAAATTTCACAATAAAGGGTTTCAAAACTTGATTCATAATCCTCATAAATGTCTTTGGGTATTAGATAAGCCAAAAGACATAACTAACCATTCATATAGACCTACTTTTGTTTTGAATATAATCTTCTACTTATCCCCTAGTCAAATTTGAATATGATGGTATCTATTTTTTAAATCAAAATTTGAGAAGATTTTAGATCCATAAAACATATCTAACATTTCATCGAGACATGAGATTAGAAATATATACTCAGTTATGATTTTATTTATTGTTCTACTATTGATGCACATTCGCTAACTTCCATATTTCTTTAGTAAAAGTAGAGTAGGTACTAAGCAAGGGCTTATACTTTCTCTTATCAACCCATTACTCAATAATTCTTCAACTTGCTTTTGAAGAATATGATTTTCTTCTGATCTCATCCTATAGTGTGGTAAGTTAGACAAACTAACTATTAGAATAAGATCAATATAATGTTGTATGTCTCACATGGGCAAAAGATGAGTAAATATATCTTAGACAATAGAAAAATTAGATAATAGACTTTGAACCACTAATGATATTGTATTTATTTTTATAGTTTTAGACTTCTACACAACCACAAATAAATCAAAATTCTTATCAAAATTAGTGAATAACTTCTTTTGATTTATGAGCATTACCTTTCTTTTTTGTGTCTTACTAAAAACATTATCTTGTATTAACAACAAGATAAACTTTTCTTTATTTTTGTAAAAGACATAAATATTTTCCTTGCCATGGTGTGTGATGTCAACGTCAAATTACCAATTACAGCTTAAGATCATGTGACAGGCATCCATCTTGACAACATCACATTATATTTCATCAGAATAAGTTTTTTCAATAAAAAATTTTATTAAACATGTATCTGAAACTTTTATTTCTATGTCTTTTCTAATCTAACCAACTCGATATGGATATGGGCGTTGACTAATTTTTAGGCCTAACTTCTGAATGATTAATAATGAGATAATATTTTCACTGTTCCCACTATCAATAATGACATAACATATCTTCTTGTCCACAATGTATCTCATTTTAAAGATGTTATAATATAACGGGTCTTCTTTCTCCCTCGATGCATGATAACTCTCAATATTTACATAATAATTTCCTTAGTATTTATATGATTTATGCTTTAATTTTAATTAAAATGCTTACATAATACTTTAAATTGGAAATTTTAGATTTAAAATAATTTATATGATTTAAATATTAATTTTTAATAATTACATGAAGAAATCAGTCATATAATATGATGAAAATATTTCTCACATGTTTTTATGTTTTATATTATTTTTTAGAATATTTATACGTTTATTCTGATTTTATAGAAATATTAAAGAAATTTCAGAAAAATCATTAAATTCAGAAAATCAGTGAAAATCCTGAAAAATCGACAAAAATCACAGCGAATGATCAATTGATTCTCTAGATAGAAATTTGCCAAGTAAATTGACAAATAACAATTCAAAATTATGTTATAATTAAATGCATGTCATTTTTATACTTTATAATCATTTAAAACTAACGAAAAATCAAATATTTTCAAGTTTTTTGTGTTAATAGTAGACGCAAGGTTGTGGCAATAAATACAATAATTAATTATAACAAATTGGTGAAATATGCATAAATGAAGATTGAAAAGGTGTTTTCGGAAAAAAAAAGGCATCTTCGATTATTCTACGCCCCTCTTGGATCAAAATCCTTCTCATCTAGCCCCTACAGATGTCGGATTTTGTCCAATCCATCCATATAATACAAAAGATGGATTTTGTCCAAGTTTCCCTCTCATTCAGCTGTTAAAGAGGCTGAATTTCTTCCATAAATCTTTCCCATTCTTCATCTAATGCGAACGTGAAGAATTTCTTCTGAGGATCCTTCTCTAGACACCGCGGCACACTCGAAGTCGAATCACCTTCGTTGCTCGATTTCAACGAGTTGTTGGGATTGTCAACCATTGATTTGAGAAGGTGCAGGAAATCAATTGGTGCATTGAGCCTACACAAATTGATCATATTTGAGCGAAAATCCGATCAATGACTATGCCACCCAATTCTTTCATAAACTTTAATTTATTTTATTTTACTATTTTTAGATTCCAATCATATATCTTTTGATTCATTCTCATGTCACTAACAAAAGCCCTTTTCTATTAATTTCTTTTTTCCATCATTGTGGCTTCAATTTGATCCCACGAGTTGACGTATTTTCATTGACCATGAATTTGGGGCTGTTTTTCATAGGCTGATGTCAACTAGCATCATTAATCCCCCCAAATTCATAATTTTAGCTTGTGTCACTATAATTTGGTTATAAAATAATTAAAAAAAATTATCAAATGAAAATCATACACAAAATATTTCTTTATTTAAAATTGTCTTATTTTCCAGAATTTATAATTTTTAAATTTGCTAAATTTTCTTAGCAATGATAGAAAATAGTCAAACAATGTATATATCAATCACCTCACTACAATAGAATGTGATAGAGCTTCAATAATACTAAATTCAATAAAATTTTCATTTATCTCACCTTCAATTTCTGATTCTTCATATTTTGAACCCTCTTCTATTATATCTATCAAATTGATAGTCCCCCACTTTAGACAACACTTGATTTGTGTTTATTTTACCCACACATATAACATTTCGGAATAACATTAGGTATATATGAATTTTTGTTGGTTGACACTAAAGAAGAGAGATTTGCTCCACTTGATGTAATAGATGTCTTAATTACATTATTAAAGAGTCAACTATTGATCTTCCTCTATTTAGTAAAAAATTTAATATTGACTCCAAAAATTTTAAATTTTATTTTTGCATTTCTCTAATCACACTTCAACACATTATGCAGCTATTACAATATCATTCAATTAAAAAAATGACTATAAAACTATTTTGTCTTTGATTTCTCAATTTAGACTACGTTAAGTCTCAAAATCATATATAACTTTGACTCTATTAAGTCAATTTGAGAAGATAAATAATTAACTCTTCAACATAATCAAAAATAAGATTTTAGTACTATTGATATAAAATCTATCCATATTCATGTGGAAGAAAATAAGATTTTAATAACTTTTTCATTTTGTCTCAAGATCACTAAGCTCTTTCTTTGACCTTGTGCATGTGGTTTATAATTGATCCCACCACACAAAAGCTTTACCTTTCAATTTATAAGTTAATAATTTCACTGGTTTTTCCTCAAAATTTTTAAAAAGTATTTTCTAAAAATTATTCTACTTCAGAAAATCAATCTAAAAACTCTTCAATTTTCAATGACCATTGAAACATGGTAAATCAATCTTCATACAAAAATATTGAGAAAATTTATTTTCAAGTTTAGATTTAGAATCTTTCTAAACCAAAAGTACAATGACTATCTAGTGAAATTTCAACAAATGATACTATTTGAGAACATCTTATTTCTTGATTTCTAAGTAAGCATACATTACTTTCTATTGTACTCGTTCTTGCTAAAAGTTATTTCAACATATCATTAGTATCTTCAAATTTTGACTAACTCTATCTTCAAACTCTATGAAATCAGATTTTGAGAATGTACATACATCTAGTGAATCATCATCACTGATATGAGTTGATCTACCTTGAGATATGCTTCACTATTGATTAAAAATATTGTCTTGCTCTAATATCAATTGACATAGAGTAACATGAAAAATAACAAGTTTTTGTCTTGAATCTACAAAGCTCAACACATGGAAAATAAATCAATTTCTGAATTCTAGATTTAGAATCTTCAACCTTTGAATCCACAAGGGGTTGCCTAAATCCACAACCAAAAAGAGAAGCTCTCACAAAGAAGAGTACAAAATACTTCAAGAAATATCTCATTCTCAAGTTATAATAGAGCCTTTATATATGCCAAAAAGAAGATGGGGCACTCTCAAAAATAGAATCATAAAAATATCTTAGGATAAAGAGTATAACTACCTAACATGACCTAGAACAAACTAATATCATTTACTATGGACACCTACAATACATTCTACATGGAATGTGACATAAGATAACTACTCCAAATGTTAATATAAATTTTGATTACATGGGCCTTGTAGTAATATCTCTTTATAACCCAAATTCATAGTGGGTCACTGGGCTCTTTGTCTTTGAATTTTTTCCTATTTTCATTTTAATCATTGGCTACATCAAATATATAGATAGATTGTTGTGTTACTTTCAAATGGACTGCAAATTAAGCCCAAAAATAACAATAGAGTTGGCACAATTCTTAGGATTAGCCTTAATGCCTATTCAAATATGATGGGTTCGAAATGGGCTTCATTGGACTAAGGAAAATGCTTGAACTCTCCTTTTCTAGAGAGAGTATGATGTAGGACACTACCAAGAAATTCTGAATTAAAGATTTAAGTAATTGAGTGAGGGAAAATTAAGGAAATTCCCAAAAGTATTAATGAAATTTAGGGATCTTAAGATTATGTTAAATCCCAAAACTTTGAGGATAAATGATTATTAATAATCCATTAATTAAGGCTTGACTTTACATAATTGGCCCAATCAAATTAAGTTCAAAATGTATTGATTGCCAAAAGGATGGAAAGTAATTATCGTATGATCATTTAATGGCAAGTTGTAATAAAATTTCACTTAATTTAAGAAATTCAATAGTTACCTTGTTAAGGAGAGATGTGGTCTCACTTTGTTTGACTTGTCAACTTCAATTACTTTATATGGTGATTAACCTGAAAGATTTAAGAGTTAAGTGAAATACTAAAAGGGGGGTGAATTGGTGTTTCAATAATCTCATATTTTTTTTCTAAAGAATAGATGTGTCAACACAAATACTAAAATTACTCTACGTGATTATCTATGTGTATACTTGCTTTCTTTTCAGTGAGTTATCTCACAATTTTCTTTTTCTCACTAATGAGGCACAAGTTTTGTATACTAATTTGTCTTTCACTTGGCTACTTTGAATCCTAAATGAATTTTCATACTGATTTTGAACTATTCTTTGAAAAATACACACTAAATTAACAGGATTAACAGTCTAATACCTCAAGTTCAACCTCTGTAGAAATACAACCCCTTATGAATTAGTTATGACTCAGTACACCTCATGCCTTTACCCAAAACCACTCTCCCTTCATTACCCAATTACCTTAGGGCTTGATGAAAAGCTTTTTTAAAAGATTCAAACCTTTCATTGATCACTAATTATTGATGAAAAAAGATGATGTAGTATGCTTGTGTCTAAAGTTCACTGGTGATGTTTCTTGATCATGAGAGAGATTTTTTTATAGTAGATTGAAGTAAAATTATTGTTTCTTATTTCTTCAACTTTCTTTTCTTATTATGTGTCGTCCTTCAATGGATTTCTATGTTTTGCTTAGTAAATAAAATCAAAAATTTAATTTAAATATTTACTATTTTTTGAAATTCATAGTAAAGACTTCTAATTATTGCAAATTCAATAACTTAGTTATTCTCTTCTCTATTTAATTTTAAATTTTAATTAAAGATTTGTCTCTTATAGAAAAAGAACTTTCCTATTGAAACCATCTTTAAATTCAAATGTTGAGCTAGTCATTTTCTCCACATAAACAGTCAACATATCACTATCTAAATTTTCAATTCAAGACTTGAACTTATTTAATATATCGAATTATTTTCATCTTCTTTTAATGATTCACGTGACTAATAAATAAAAGGGTACACTTAAATGATCAAATAATCAAAGATAAATGAACTAAAAATATAACCATCATTTACCATCTCATTTACCTATTAGATATTTATTTTCTAATAAATATTTATCAATATAAATGTGGTGCTTCACTTATTCATCAATTCACTTAATTTCAAGGTTTAATCCCTTAGATTAATGATTTAAGTATAATATCATAAGATAAATAATAGAGTTTATTATATATAATTTATTAGACATTTATAATAATATTTTAAATAATATTAAATATCAATTATATTTTCTCATTTAATTGTAATATCAAAATATATGCCTGGGGGCATCAATAGAACTATGATATGAAAGAATGAAAATTATGGATGAGGAGAATAAATGTCGTAGTTGACCCTCACACCCTCCTCAAATAGAGAGTTTGACACTAATGGCCTCCCTTTAACAAATGGGTGAAATTTGAATTTAAACTTTAACTAAAACTTCAATAATTCTCATCTCCTCCAAACGTATGAAATTGCTCCCTTTTATAAAGAGTTTTTAGGATATAGCGACAAATAAGGTAGTTATGCATTGAAGAGAGGTGGTTGATGCCTCCTTATTGGCCTCCTTGGAGTTTTCGACTCTCCTAAGGGATGCATCATGAGATCATCTGATCCATAATCTATCTTTGACTATTGGCCAAGAGTGTAATGTGTCTCCTCAAGCCCTTTGGATGAGCCCCCTAAGATTGTGTGAGTAGTTATGGTTGTGCACCCTAGAAGCATTCCAAATGAGTGGTTGGGAACAAGAGGGAGTGGTTGATTTGGCACCCCTTCTTCTTAGGCTATCTAATCCTTTGGGGTATGGTTTCATCCAAGCCCACTTCTTCTTTTGGGCTGCACTCCTTTGGGTCTACTTGGATGCATTTTGTGGAAGAAGTCTTCATAGGAAATGTGGCTTGCATTGATGGTACTTTGATTCCATGAGAGAGAGAGAGGGGGGGGTGGAGAAGATCCCATCTTTTCTTTACCTTGGTTAGTACAAAAGTTTCTCTACATTTATGGAATATAATATTTACATGTGTAATTTTTAAAAATATTAGAATTATATATTCTTAAGAAAAGAGGAAATAATTTAATAATAGTTAACCATTTCTCTCATTCAAGACATGGGTAAAATCTGTCATTAAAAAAATTTAGAATTATATATTCTTAGGAACAAGGGGAAAGAAGTGATTAATAGCCAATCATTTCTCTCACTCAACATGGGTAAAATGTGTATTTAAAAGAAATTATTAGAAATATACATTCTTACGAAAAATGGGAATATAATTCATTAATTTTAAATGACTTCTCTCACTCTAGACATTGATAAAATGTGTCTTAACTTATTTTTATTCGAACTATATATTCTAAGGAAAAGGATGAAATAATTTATTAATTTTTAATCATTTCTCTCACTCTAGACATAGGTAAAATGTGTCTTTAAAAAATTATTTGAACTATATATTCTTAAGGAAAAGGGGGAAATAATTCATTAATTTTTAGTCATTTCTCTCACTCTAGACATGGGTAAAATGTGTCATGTTGAAAATATATTTCCATGGGTGAAAATTAATTATTCGCATTTATTTTCTATTTTCTTATACACATACATATGTAAATAAATAAGCACAAACAGGGTGCCGACACGTCAAATATCTCAAAGAACAAAATAGATGATAAATACGACTTGGGGAACTGGGTCCCACCTGGCACGTGTCCTCTCCTGCTGCACTTGGCGGCAGTGGTCAACGCGTCGGCCGCGGCACCACTCCAACCCCACAAGATGAGTTGTACTCGCAGGTGGACAGTCACCTCACCCCATTTAAACATTCACCCTCTTCCACTTTTTTTATTTAGTATTCATCCCACAGGAATTTTAATATGATAAATACCCCAATCACTGTCACGTGCATATTCACGTGCATTGTGTTCATTCATTCCCAATTCACTGATCATACTTTCCACATCGGGCCATGCCACATGCAAATGCATTAATAATACTAATAATAATAATGAATCATTTATAAAATTGAGTAGTGGAAGCGGGTAGATGATTGGCGCTCAGAATTTTATTATTTAATTATATTGATGTACTTTGATTGTTATTTAATTGATTATTTTTTAAATTAAAACAAAAAACCTACCTTATAGTAGCAAAAGATTCTAAATAGCTGACTTACTTTCTATTTTCTAATTATTCAATGTTTATATTAAATTTAAAAAAACCTCTTTTCGTTGACATTTTGTCAATCTCAAGAGAAATTCTTGCATTGGGTAAGGGACGGAAGAACATTTGATCGCCGATTTGTTTTTTTTCCCGCTCAATGAACGAATTTAACGGGCATTTATGAAGAAAAATGGCGATCATGGATGGTTTCTAATTATAGAAGAATGGGCGATTTCCGATGGGAATGAGTTGCCAATTGTAGGAATTGGGATCGCGGCTCTTCAGAGCCGCCGGTGGCGGTCAGGCCAGAGTGAGGTCCCCCGAGTGACCGGGGTCGGACGAGTCCATCCCCAGAATCGTCCGGGTCTGGGACTTGTGGGGCCCACTGTTCTTGCCACGCGTCAACGGGGAAGGGGAATAACCGTACGCTGGAGTTACGGCCGTAACGGCTTGGCTCCCCACGATCAACGAATTCTTCCGTGACTCCGTACAGAGAGAGAGAGAAGAGAGAGAAAGATGAGAGAGAGAGAGAGAGAGAGGAGAGAGAAACGGAGGAGTGGGAGGGAAGACGAGAAGGATCGAGGAGGTGGTAGAGAATGGCCAAACCATGGGATCGGATGGTTTACAAGAAACTCCCTGAGAGAAGATCTAATTGCTACAATGCCACGGCACTGCAAGCCCTTCCCTCGCCTCTCTTCTATACCGGAGCGCACTCCAAGGGGGGGCAGATATGGAAGGAAGGAGGAAGGCGGAGAGGGACTAACCATGGCGGCGGCGGCGGTCAGGAGCGAGGGAAGGCCGCGGCTCCCCAAGAGGATCGGGCCAGATCTCCGTCGAGGCCGTCGGAGGACAGCTGAGCGCCGGCGAGGAGCAGATCGAGGACGCGCTGGAAGACGGCGACGGGGCAGGGGATCCGGAGCACCCCGCGCTGCTCGTAGCCGTACTCCTCCGCCGATCTCCGCAGGAGCTCCACGAACACCGGCCGGCTCAGCAGATCCGCCCGCACCACGAACCTCTCCATCTCCTCCCCCACGTACACCGGCAAGTGCCCCTCCGGCACCTCCGGCGCCTCCCGCCGCCGCCCCTTCCCCGGCGACCTCCCCCCCAGCAGCCCCTCCTCCTGCTGCGACGAGTCCCTCACCCTCGACAGGCGCCGTATCAGCTGCTTCATCCCCTCCCTACCTCCACCGAGAACCCCACGCAGTAGAGAGAGAAACAAGAGCCAGAGAGAGAGAGTGAGCAGAGAGAGAAGGTCGGGGGAGAGAGAAATAGGCGGTTGGGGGAGGGGAGGGGGCCGAGTGGGGGCTTTTTAAAAAACAAAAAAAAAAAGTGGAGCAATTAAAATAATAATAAATGCCGTACCGGACGGACGAGACAAGCAGACGTCATCTCTCGAGATGAAAACGATCGGCTCGGCAAATTCCCGTACTCGCCGTACCGAACTGGACGGCCCTGATCGCGCAGGGATATCGCCATCCTGTCCGTCCGATCAGTGATCCTGCCGGCAATGTGGAACGTTCTCGAATCCTAACGGTTTCTATCCCCCCGAATCGCACTCCTACCCACTTCCCCAACTTAAGCTTACGCTGCTCCCGCGGGACACCGTTAACTGCTTCGTTCGTTTCTAGAAGCTGCCGAGTAACCGCCACGTAGGAGGGGTTTATTGCCCCCTGACGTGGCCCCCATGATCCCCTGAAGGGGGCAGCCATCAACGATCGTGATCGCAACACGTAACCCACGAGGGAATTTTATAAATCTGCCCCTTTCAATAGACGCAATTATAGTATAATTCCTCTTCATCCATATCGCGGTCGAGAAAATAATTATTTATTTGGTCACCAAGTGGATAAGTTAATAAAAGGAGAGGACTTAAAAGAAAATGTAAAACATTTAAGGGTAGTATAACCATTAACGAGTCTCCAGAGGACCGCTCCACAAAAACCAGACGTTCGCGTGCACGCCGGAGGGTGGGGACATACGTTTTGAAAAACGCACGATTAAAAAGAGAATGGAAGAGGACCAGAGGCGAGTTATCGGCGGTATGTCCTCCCGATAATTTCAATCTCAATTTCTCTTCCGTAGTCCCTGCAGTACGATTTCCGTGGGTGGTCGTGTGGGGCCCACTTACCTCGATCATCGCGCCGCACCCGAAGCGGTAAATTCCGACAACGAGAAAGCTGCGTCATCGGTAATATTACCGAAATGCCACTGCCGAAGTAGAACCCATCGCTCCCCATCAGAGATCCATCCATCCGACGGTCAGGAGTGAATCGATCTAAACAAACCTCGATTTGTTGGCCGTCCGATTTTCTATATGAGGGAAATCGTAGAATTATTGAATTTTCCCCGAATTTTTCGAGGAATTTTTTTTCACCCCTTTTGAGAAAAAGGTAATTAATGAAAATATCAACTTTGTGAGGGGCCACTCCGTAATAAAGACGGTGGGGCCTATTTCTTGGTGAGCATTGAATCGGGAAACCACCGCCTCCGTACACGAAGCGTCTCTGACGTGGACTTCCACTAGCGTCACCGCTGCCCTTCCACAGGAGTCCACGTGGCTCCCACTCCGGCTTGACCCTGGAGACTTTCGCAGCCGTCCGATGCCAATCTGACGGTCAGGCTGCGCGGAGCCGGATCGTCCGAAGATTCGGGGTAGCCCGTCGGTCAACCGGGTGGGTGGTCGACGTCGATTGCGGCGGATCTGGGCCGTCCGATCCATATTCTCAGTTCCGATATTTTCTATTAAAGGAAATGGTACGAGGGGCCGTACGGGATCCGAATCGGCAGATTCGCCTGTCAGAAGCCTAAGAATTTATCGGGTCCTGGGCAGGGACGTACATTCCAGATCCCGCGTGGCGCATACCACACACCTCTGACGTGTCGAACACTGAGAGAGAGAGAGAGAGAGAGGTGAAGTCCAGTCAGAGTGAGGGTTGACCAGAATCAAGAGAGGTCGGCTAGAGCCGACAAGAGTTGGGTGGGGGAGGCTGAATTCTCATGGGCGGCGGAAGTCAACGCGCCGGGGGAGCTCGGTCCTCTGTTTACACCGAAAAAGACGGCGATGGATGAATGGAGTCAAAGGGACATTCGTACAGTTATAACGCGGAATTATAAATAATACATAATAAAATAATAAATAAAAGAGGAATAAATGATAAATAATATATGATAAATGATAAAATTCGTGCTCAATGATTGGCTATTTTCTGGTCCCCTCTGGCGCTGTCCTAGTGCCCTTCATCGGTCAACGCTCGCCAGCTGCTAGTAGTCGACCCGTGTAAGAGATTAACGACCGTACAGAACCTCTCTCTCTCTCTCTAAACTCGGTTTCTCTCTCTATCTATCTCCGTCGATGTACAGCTGGCAGGAGGGATGGTCAAAGAAGGAGAGAGGGAAAGTCAAAGGGGGCAAGTGGTCCACGTTGCTTCCACGTCAAGCACCCATAGAAATGAGAGGAACCAGCTCACCGGGTGGGCCATGCGGGCCATTTCCACATAAGCCAAAACCCTAGGGCTCACGCGTCATTCATTTTCCCCCCCCTCACTCCCTAGGTCTACCCATGAGCTGGACTTCACCCACTCTCTCTCTCTCTCTCTCTCTCTCCCTCTCCCTCGCTCTCTCTCTCCAAAGCCCAGAAGCCCATCCCGTTTGGACACTAATCTCTCCTCTCTCTAACCCCGTTTGGACGCTGCTCTCTCTCTCTCTCTCTAACCCCGTTCTCTCTCTACGTCTCTCCAAAGCCCAAAGGCGTATGCCCATGAGGAGAAGCTCCAGTCGCTGAAAGCCACAGCCACCCAGTTGGGATGTCGGAGAGACCTGTGTTGTTC
This sequence comes from Spirodela polyrhiza, assembly GCA_024713555.1. Taxonomy (NCBI): domain Eukaryota; kingdom Viridiplantae; phylum Streptophyta; class Magnoliopsida; order Alismatales; family Araceae; genus Spirodela; species Spirodela polyrhiza. The sequence continues at coordinate 945,654 of CM046546.1, read as the reverse complement.
ACGTCGAGGCAACAGCTCTTCAAGACTTTCTCTCTCTTCTCTCTCTCTCAAGAGCCCTGTGCGTGGGCCACTCACCACACGACCCGTAGTCTTCTCGCCACCCGCCATGGGAGATCTCTCACATTCTCCACGGCGGAAGCGGCTCCGAGCTAGACTCCACCTCCCATCGTCTTCAGCATCGTCCTTCTCGCCATGGGCGGACAGCTTCAGCAAAGAATCGTGCAACAGCCGCCAAATTCCACCACCATCTCGTAGACATGAGGGAAAGTGAAAATGTCGTCTTCCCAGAGAAAGATAAGAGATAAGAGATAGAGAGAGAGAGAGAGAGAGAGAGAGATTCGTCCCTCCTCATAGGGTCATTTACGAAAAAAGTGGGAAAAAAAAGTAATTTGTCAGCTAGCAGCAAATTATTTCGTCAAGAACTCGTAAAAGCAAAAAGAACCCAAATGATATATATATATATATATATATATATATATATATATAGAGAGAGAGAGAGAGAGAGAGAGATTCGTCCCTCCTCATAGGGTTATTTACGAAAAAAGTGGGAAAAAAAAAGTAATTTGTCAGCTAGCAGCAAATTATTTCGTCAAGAACTCGTAAAAGCAAAAAGAACCCAAATGATATATATATATATATATATAGAGAGAGAGAGAGAGAGAGAGAGAGAGAGGACGTTAAATATAGAAAAAAGTGGGAAAAAGGTAATTTTGCGAGCTACCCAAAAATTATTTCGTCGAGAACTCGTAAAAGCAAAGGCACCCAGATGATAAACAAAATGATCTGGCCAAGAAACCTTAAAGAAAAAAAAACAAAATTTTATAAAATTAGGGTTTCTATAATTCCTCATCATATAAATAGCCTGGCCAGGTTGCTAGAAGATCAGAGAGACTCCACTTTCCTCTTCTTCTTCTTCGTCTTCTTCACCGAACTCTCTCTCTTCTTCTTCACTTCCTCCTTGTACTCTCTGTACAAGCTGATCCATGAAGAAACCCTGTTCAGCTCCACCTGCGTTCTCTCGGCCTCCACGATGTCTCTCACCAGGGTGAAATGCTCCTCCATCTTCCCCACCACCGCCTCCTCGCCGCCCGCCGCCGCCTGGGCCTCCGGCGGAGACCCACCGGGCGGCGCCGCCTTCTCTCTCTTCCTCTTGCGGTTCAGAGATGGCGGCGACTTGCGAGGAGGAAGGAAGGACCCGCGAAGAATGGAGAGCTCTGCAAATGCCTGCTGGGGAGAAGCTGTGGGGAGATGGACCTGGTTCAGAGTTGTGGCCATGGTTGAGATCCAGGAGCTCGCGGAGGAGATGGCGGGGTGGTAGTGCTTGGCGAGCAGGCTGAGCTCCCAGAGAACTGACGACAGAGCGCCGCTCAAGTTTGGATCGGTGGCCTCGGGATGATACTTCTGTGGATCATTAAGAAAATTTTAATCGGTTAGAACAGATGATTAATAAAATTTCAAAGAAGAAGAAGAAGAAGAAGAAGATGATGATGATGATGATGATGATTAAGAAAAATTTAAAGAAGAAGACTGATGATTATTAGAACAGAAGATTAAGAAAAATTTAAAGAAGAAGATGATGATATTATTAGAACAGATGATTAAGTAAAATTTCAAGAAGAAGATGAAGAAGATATGATGATACCATTATAACAGATGATTAAGAAAAATTTAAAGAATATGATGATATAGTTAGAACAGATGATTAAGAAAAAATAAAAGAAGAAGATGAAGAGGAAGACTATGATGTTTATTAGAACAGATCATTAAGAAAAAATTAAAGAAGAAGAATATGATGATTATTAGAACAAATGATTAAGAAAATTTTAAAGAACAAGATGACGAAGAAGAAGAACATGATGATTACTAGAACAGAAGCTTAAGAAAAATCTAAAAGCCGCCATCGGGCTCACCACGACGAGGCCAGAGAGGGAGCCACCGCCGGAGTCGTTCTCCAACAGGTTGCGGCATTTGGAGTTCTTCAGAAGCAGGTGCTTCACGGCGACCAGGGCTGCATCCATCCGGGGGGGGGGGGAATTCAATTCAAATTTTAAATAACCGCATAATACAAGATAAATATAAAAAATATATTCCTTATGGTAATGCAAATAATATTTTTTTAAAGCAGTAAAAAATAGTTCCGGCAAGATTTCGGGAACATCATTTTTCCTGGAATAGAAGGCGTTGACCTGACATGGCTTCGGCTGGTCCGAAGCACAGAGAGAAGGTGGCGAGCCGCTTTATGAAAGCCGCCGCCCTCTGCATGTCATGCTGCTTCCCTTCGCACAGCATGATATTTAAGGCCTCTGCCAGCACATCACCCTGGTCCCTGATTGAAAATAACAGCATGGTGATGAACACAGATGGGTTTAAACATAATAGGAAAATCTGATTTGGGTTAAAATAAATAAATTGAAGAACATGCACACGGGTACAAAAAAACCTGCTGCCCAGAAAAGATGAGAGATTTAACAAGGTTTTGCTATAATCGGCAACATTCACTGACTGAAATCTCCCCTGACCATGAGCCCCTTTCTTTCTTACCTTGGTCCCCGATTGAAAATAACAGCATGGTGATGAACACAGATGGGTTTAAACATAATAGGAAAATCTGATCTGGGTTAAACAAAAGGAAATTGAAGAACATGCACACGGGCATTAAAAACCTGCGGCCCAAAGAAAAATTGCATGAAAAAAGATGAGAGATTTATCAAGGTTTTGCTAAAATCGGCAACATTCACTGACTGAAATCTCTCCCGATCATGAGCCCCTTTCTCTCTTACACACGGGGCAGATCTCTAACATGTTTTCTTCGCGTGGCTTGAAAGAAAATAAACAGGGATTTCAGAATTTAGTATGATCAAGCGACAAACAAGCCTGGTATTATTCTATTATCAGAATTTAGTGACTGAACGGCAGTTCCAAGCATGTCGGATCCAATCATCTGGCGAGAAACAGCGCAGCCTGGGTCTGTTGCCCTAGGCCATGCGCTTAGCATTGGGACATCAGCAGATCCAGGTTGACTTTTGCATGGCTGATTATCTGGGTCAAACCCAAACTCCAAGGCCTCATTCCTAGGGACAGTTTGAAGCTGAGAAATTGACACGGTCCAACAATTAATGAACTCGATTTTTTTCTGTACGACTTGATCCCATAATTATGCATGAACCAGCAACATTTCCTCTTCTTCCAGCCTTCCATATCACCAACAACATTTTTCACACGAAAATCACCAATAAATATGGCCAAGAGCAAAAATGAGCGGGCACTTCAAGGAAAATATTTAAATTGAAATATTGAATAAAAGGAGGTTTAGCATATATCTTTTAGAGACAATCAACCAATACGGTGGGTAAATATCAGGATGATTTTGGTAGACTAACCTGTCAGGTCTGTACTCGAGCAAAAGATTGTAAAGATGAGCATAGAACTCTTGCAGATCTATATTCAGGGCGTCAAGATTTTTTTTCATCACTCTGAATGCCACAATGCAGCATTGAAGACGTTCAGAGACGGACAGACAGTTTCCTGGAGAGGAATTCTGGCTGCCATTAAGGCCTGCAAGCTTTTTTAGGCAACCCATGATATCGCCCATGAAATCCAAATCAATCAAATGTGAGAACTTGCCCAACCCCTTCAGGCATGGAGCAAGCAGCGGGTGAGAAACAGAGGAATCGGACGAGAATGAGCTGACATTTGACCTGAAACAGCAGTGGAGCAAATATTAACCCATAGCTGAAAAAACGCCAAAAAAAGATAGCATCTAGGAGAATAATTGGCATTGATATCAGCCCCCCCCCCCCGGGGCTTTGCACATATTTTTCACGACTACACACTAATTTTTAAGTTGATTCAAAGCTCAATCTTCACTCTTTTCAGAATTTTTCAAAGCATAATATATCATATGATTATATGAAAAATCCTTGCAGGTCCCTTGGCATAATATATTATATGATTACATTCAAAAGGGAGCCCATTCTTCCTAAAGTAGGAATAGTTAAAAGTGCAGACCCTTTATTCTTCAGCATGCAAAAACATTCGATATTGCACGTAAAAAGAAAAGAAAGATTATACCGTACGTACCTGGAGACACCAGGATCTACGGTATGCTTCAAAACTCGGAAATATGTCTCAAATAAAGCTGCAAGTGTTTGAGACTGAATCTTTCTCCTCTCCTCAGGGCTGGGCACAAAAGACGCCGACTTAAGGTCTGCATTGACCTGCACAAAGCAGTCAAACTCTAAAAATCATGACAAGTAGTGAAATGATATAGCCAAGATCAGTGGACGGTTGATGGAAAACATACTTCTTCTCTAGTCTTGGCGGCCAATTCATGTTTACTCATCCTCTTCCCATTCCCAGATAATTTTTTTTCTTTCTCTTCATTTTTTCTTTGATTTTTCTTCCTTGGTTTGACTTTTTCTTCTTCCTTTGGCTCAGATCTTCTCAGATCCTCATCAAAGACCAGGGACAAGAAAACCTGAAATGTGCACATTGGCAGCGATAATGCAATACAAGCAAGGTAAGCCGCAATCAAAGACAGAAACATCACAGGACAGAGAAATTAAAATCCAAGATAGACGCCCATGTTAACTTGAACGAGAACATTTAAATAGTTTATTTCATCAAATCTCGAATGGACTAAGCTACTAATCAAGCAGGGATATGAAACCAATGTGAACTAAAATTAGAATTGAGACGTCAAGTTTTCCATACCTCGACACAATCGGGATGAAGCTGACAATCATTCACCTTCACATGATTGGAAATCAGCTGAACAGCATCCAAAGTTGCTTGCCCTCCATGTTTACCCTCATTTCCAAATAGCGTCTTCACAGAGTCACAACAAACTTTCCTATGAGAAAACAAACGTCAGTAATTACAAAAAAGAAATAGCACTGCAATGCAGTATGCTAAGCAATCACAACCTAGACAGACACTGCAAATGTATAGCGGCCGCGGTAGTATGCATGGACATTTCACGCTCACTCGCATTTAACGTATTCATAATGACTGCACAAGTACCAACGTTTTTTTTTTTATTATTATTATTATTATTTTTTTTTTTAAATCTCCTGGTCAGTATCCTCATATTATTTTTTTCCCTGAGAGCAGTTAGTACAGGCATACCTTTCAAGAATAAAACAAAAGGGAGGGATGTACATGTTTTTCTATTAGCACTCAAAATATCGTAGATCATTATAGCAACCCAATATACCCAAAATAGCAGTTTTGTTCCCTTCCGCATTAGAAAAATTCTCACCAATTCTTCGAACCCTTCAAAGATAAAATTAAACTTCCCAACAGCTGAGAAGATTTTCCGCTCTACCATATCCCACTTTATCATAATCTCTTTGAACATTTCATAAAAAAAGAAGATTGAGAATCATATGGTGCTTGGGGGGGAAGGATAAATTTTCTTCCAGCTTTAAGTTTATCGGAAGAAAACTGATCAGTGTCGAAATGAATGAAATATGGCCAACCAGACTTTCCCCTGTATTCAAAAAAAGCGTGCAAGACCAAGAGAAGCTTCGCAGGTTAGGATAAAGGGGAAAAACCTTATCACGTCATCTGAAGAGCTTATATTTTTCACAACACCAGTAAGAAGGCTCCCACTGAAGTTGAAATGTGGAACAGCATCCAGCAAATTACACATGCAACGAACAGCTACAACCTTAAAAGAGGGCTCTTTTTCCAGTGTCATCAACCTAAGAAGATATTGCTAAATAAAAGAGAGTATAAATTAGATTATTATCAATGGAAACTAAAGAAAACACCTATAGAAGTATATGGAAGTAAAAAAGACAGAAAAAATTGACGCCATAGATCATCAACGTAAAGCATGAGCTCATGAAGTTAAAATTCCGGTCTAAACAATAAACATGATGGGAGATTACCAGAGACAAAGAGAAAGGCAAGTGTCAACTTCAAGGTAAATCATAAATTACATAACTAATAAAAATGAGGCACATGGTGAGAAAATGAGACCTTATATGCATGCAGAAGGGTGGATTCATAAAACCTCATCTTCCTGACAGTTTTTGAAACTTTCATTTCAAGTTCCTTCTCAGTTGGTAGCCTGATTCGATACCTGTAGCATGTAGAAGAGTCTCTTAGAATAATGGAAGCATTATGTCAACGAATAAAAAGTGCGCGCACAAAGCAAGAATCTAAGAAAGATGAAATCTAGGACAAAATCAAAGAAATACCCGGGAATGATATCTTTGAAAACAGCCAACAAAGAAAGTAGCCCCAGCTTAACTACTTTGTGATCTTTGTCATGACAGAATTGCAGCAAATCCTTTAGAGATTTGATATTTGCTTCAGGATCTTCAAGCAGTGATATTCCGATCTCGGCCAGTTTATTCTTCTTTTTTAGAAATACTTCTTCAACAGACAAGTCCTCCTCTACCTTTGCCTACAGGAAACACACAAACAATAAATCAATGCATAAAGAGATAAATAATGCATACTATAAGCAGGAAAAGTGTAATGTCACATAAGATCCACAAGTAGAAATACTATGGACTTACACTGGAAGCATGGTTTTCTATATCATCTCAATCAATCGATGCAAAGTCAGCGAGCAAGAATTAACCCCTCAAGGATGAGTATTAAACCCTCAATGAATGAATGGCATAGGAAATCCTGGCACTAGCTTTGAATGGAAGCCTGCTCCAATTAAAAGGTTCTTGGCAAAAAAAAAAGTATTCAAGCTTTGAACAAGAAAAAGTGGAACAGTATCACATAACAGGTAATTGATGCCCCGCTAGTATTATCCTCTGTTCTCCCAGTCTACAAAAAAGAGGTTCAGTCCATCGTTTCACCTATTACATGATGTCTCCCTTGTGAAATACAGAAATTTCTGTCCAAGAGCGGTGCAATAGGACCAGGAACTAAGATAATAGTAAATAGTCACATAAGCAGGGGGAATAATTGGAAATCAGAAGAAATAAGCAGATGAATCGTCCATCCCATGCCATTTTCCCCTCCCCCATTGAATGTGAACAGCACAATCTACATAAAAAACAGAGAGTGCTAACATTTTATGCATTACCTCATGGAACATTTCAGTCACAGTTGACCCAAGAGTTCAATTCAAAATAATATTTTAAAGTTAATGAAGAAAAAATTATAAGAAAATGATAATGGACAATATACACCATAAAATAGCATTACAGTTAGTAGAGAACAAAAGTTTATTACCAAACTGTAACAAGGAATATATGCAAATTATATGAACCTACTTAAGCAGTTAATAAACTAGAAAAGTACCAGCACGGTGGCGTGAAGATTCGCTGGCGCCTCCTCCACACTTTCCTCCTTAGCCTGCCTTTTCGCCTCTTTCTTCATTTTCTTCAATTTTCCTCTTCGTTCTGCCTTTGTGAGCTTCACAAAACCTTTATCACCACCGTCGGCCTCATTCACAGCCGCAGCTTCTGCTTCCTCTTCCTCCTTAGTTTTTTCAGATTTTGTCTCAGCTGTAGGCAAGGTCATTAGAAATGCAAGAACACCATGGAAAATGGACCAGACATACTACGCTATCTGCAATCTTCGGTATCTGGAGATGGACGGAAGCAGCCTTGAAAATAGGAAAAAAAAACTTTTCCAATAAAAAAATCGGACCGATTCTAGCGATATCATAGTCATCGCATTCAATCATAATCAGAAAAACAGGAATAGAAAGTAAGCTCACGTTGCAGGCATCATTATGATAAACTCTGCAAATGAATTATGAGGATACCTGCCCGGTAATAAAGCTGTCCGTCCAAAGTCTTGACTGGGAGAGCATCAACAGGATCAATCTCGAGATGGGTGTCCTCTGCTGGTTTCTGAAGGGATAATTTTTTGTTCCGTTTCTCGTACAACTTTTCCAAGTCATCTTCCTTCTGATCAGCGACCCGTGTGACATGCCTTGAAAATTGAATAAAGAGTACCAAGATGAATTCGCCATTATCATGCACAATTATTCAATTGAGAACTATGAACTTGGCAAAGCAAGGAAATCGTGTTAGTTCCAAATCCATTCTTGGTCACATCACAAAATTCACCCAATCCCCACTAGAACTATCGTCATGATATACAAATAGAGGAAATGGTTGGACGATATAATGTAAATAAATCACAACTATACTAACTGCGAATATAGAATTGTAGATCATATCATAGGGCAACGCAGCTAAGCTAATGCATGGCGTGTGAAACCAATGCAGTTCGGGAACATTTAAAGAGCGCCGAGTAGGGTGAAAAGGGAAGGAAAAAAATTGCTCCGCACCTGTCAATGGATTTTGTGTCCAGGCGGGTAAGAAAACTCGCAAAATCTTTATTACCGCGGACGAACTCCAAGTCTTCATCAGACACCTCGATTTCCTCCTCCCTGACCTCCGGAGGAAGACTAGGAGGGAGAATCACCTTCTTCTTCTTCCCCATTTGACCTGCACAGCGACCATAATATCCCCAAATTCAATCCACCGATTAAAACATCAACTGCCCACTGACAGTACATAGTCATCAAGAACCCTAATGCCCACAAGAAATCACTGGGAGAGACGCAGACAGACGAGGTGTACTCCTGGCAGGAACACCCCGAACAGGAGAACGGAGGCGAAGATTGAACAGGAAAAAGAAATGGACCCACAAGAAGGAACAGGATAGAGATACAGAGGAAAGCATCGGGAGGAAGAGGAAGAGGAGGAGGGAGCGGCGGCGGGGGCAGGAAGAAGAGGGCTACCAGCTGACCTGAGCGGCGGCGAGGAGGAGGCGCCTCTGCAGAGGCGGCGACGGCGGGAATGAGAGCGAGAGTGGGAAGATGACAAGGGGGGGAGGAAAGATAACGGGCCGGGCTGCCCTAAGCGGCCCGGTAATCGATAACGGGCTCAACTGAGGGCCGTGGGCCGGGCCTTTCTAAGAGGGCCCGGTACTCGATTACGGGCTTAGATAATGGTCTCGGGCCCATCTGTCGGGCTAGTCAGTAAACCAATGACTATAACCCACACTGTCAATTAATTAATTAGTGTCGCCAACGGGGGCCCGGCCCGTTTTTTCTCCGCGTCTGCAAGTAGGTTTTCGGGCCCAACTTTCTCCACTCTCAAAGCCCAAATTTTAAGAACTGCGAGCCCGAGCGTTTTTTTTAGTCTGGGATTGGGCTTTAAGGGCCCAGACTTTAAAAAGTTGGGCTTCGTCAAGCATATTCATAAGGCCCTCCTTCCAAAAGCCCATTTTCTAAGATATTCCTTCAATCAAAATGGTTATTAAAAATATTCCCTCATTGAGTCATTCAAAAATTAAACCTAATTTAAAAACCTAATAAAAATTTACATAATCCACAATTTCCAAGGACAAATGATATATAATAATCCGATTATTTATCAATGTGATGGTAAACTAGTAAGTTTTGAGCTCCCATAACCCAAAGTCTTATGACGCTCCATGCCAAAAGGTATAAAAATAAAACCCACATTGATTATGATAAAGATTATTTATTAATGACTACTATACTCACTCTTTAATCATGAGTTCTTGCTCTAACACATCAACATTTTTTTTCAATTTTTTTCCAAACATAGATCATTTTCTCATCAATAAACTAGTACCGATAATGTTTGAACCAAGATAGCTTAATGACACACAATACCACCAAGTCTATTTTCGAAGTTTCTTTCTTTATTCCTTCCAAATCTGATAAAAATATTCATGTTTTTTTCATAATGAAAATCTTTGAGCTGACGAAGGCTGCCCTAAAATTTTGTCAATTTTAATTGTTTATGATTTTTTTTTCCATGTCTTCAAGTTATGTTGAACATTCCCATATTTGTCAATATGAGGGAAAATCTCATTGTGTGGATTTCAACCCACTTTGGTTATATAGCCTACCAATGGGGTTGAACAAAAATCTCCAATAAATTTAATATTTCCTGATTTTCCAATATTTTGTTGTATCCTTCACGTGTCCAAAAAATGTAAATAATACAATAATATAATGTTATTGCAATAAATTATTTTGATAAGCTTCGCATCATCCATGCTTGACCCGTCCCATATGTGATTGATAATAACCTCGTTGTATCATATCATCGCACTATGCCTCAATCTGATCCCCATATCATCATGGATTATTCTAGAGACCATGAGAAGATAAGGGTGATCATTGAAATATGTTTAAGTTGAGGTTTATTGAGAAATAATGTCGGGGAAGAGTGTCTACAATTTTTTTATCATCAAATCATAAAATACTGTTAAGGAGCGTTCATTAATAAGATAAAGGAGATAGCGACCATACTCCTATTTTTATCATCGTATTATATAATAATGTCACCCATTACCAATATACGTCACGGCATCTAATGCTTGGGGTGGGTCAGCCTGAGATTATTTTAGGGGTGCTTGTCAAAATACTTGAAAACTAGGGTGCAATTGGCGTCTCAACGGTAACTCTCTCTCTCTCTCTCTCTCTCTCTCTCTCTCTCTCTCTCTCTCTCTCTCTCTCTCTCTCTCTCTCTCTATCTATCTATCTATCTATCTATCTATCTATCTATCTATCTATCTATCTTCATGTAGCCTTCTCCACACGCCACCATTGCCGTCGCCGGCGACGGGGCCAGCTCCGGCCGTCAACGTCCAAGGCAGTTTCACGGCGGAAGGCAACGCCACTGCCGTGCCCGGATGGGTGAGGTGAGGCCAGAGAGAGGAGGAAGGGAGAGAGAGAGAGAGAGTAGGGAGAGAAGTATTGATGTTGATAGATGATTCTCTCATTGGCAAAGTTTACAATGCAGAGAGGGAGGGAGGGGGAGAGAGAGAGAGAGAGAGAGAGAGAGAGTGAACTTGCATGGTATTCATGAATGGCTCGCGCATTCATGAAGGTACCCACGAAGATAGGGTGAGGGACTTGAACGCTTATGAGGACTACTTGCATGGCATTCATGCCATGATTCACGCCTTCATTACGGTGCCCATGAAGAGAGAGAGAGAGAGAGAGAGAGAGAGAGAGAGAGAGAGGAATGAGTAGAGAGATTTACTAGTTTACAGGGAAAAAACTTGTGGGGCAATTGAGAGAGAGAGAGAGAGAGATAGAGTGGAGCTTACCAGTGTACAAGGGAATTCTCATGAGGCATTCATGAATGGTTCAAGAATTCAAGAGGGTACTCACGAAGAGAGAGCGCGGAACTTTCACACTTATTAGGCGTACTTGCAAGGTATTGATGCCATGATTCGGGCATTCATTCGCGTACCCATGACGAGAGAGATTTTCTACTTTACCACGAAATTCTTGTGGGGCACTCTAGAGAGAGAGAGAGAGAGAGTTACAAGTTTAGAAGGGAATTCTTGCATGGTATTCATGAATGGGTCGCGCATTCATGAAAGAGAGTGCGGGACCTGCACTCTTCTAACGAGTACTTGCATGTTATTGATGCCGTGATCCAGGCATTCATTCATTACCCATTAAAGAGAGAGAGAGAGAGGGAGGGAGAGAGAGAGAGAGAGAGAGATGAAGGGAGGAGGAAGGTGCAACGGAGGAGGGGGGGAGACCATCGCCGGCGGCGAAGACAATAAATCCCAGGAGATTTTAACGGAAGAAAGAGGGCACAGAACGCGTACGCTCCTCCCTCCCTCCCTCCCGCCCGTGTTGCCGCATTCAATGCTCCCGTTTCGGCAAGGTAGGCCACCCATCGCCGTCGAGACCACCGCCCTCTCTCTCTCTCTCTCTCTCTCTCCTTTCTCTCTCTTCTCTCTCTGCTGCGCCTTCGTCGCAGATTCATTAAATGCCGGACATCGACGTCGGCATAGCGACGGCCGGCTTTAATGACCCGCCGGAGGCCGAAGAGAAAAAGCATTAAATGCGCCGCGGCGGAGTTCTCAGCTCCCACGCAACTCTCTCTCTCTCTCTCTCTCTCTCTCTCTCTCTCTCTCTCTCTCCTTGACTCCGTCTCCCCTCCTGACGGCGGCGCGCTCCGGCGGACGTCTCGGTAACTCCCGCCGTTAACGCCACCGGCGCCGGCAGAAGACGAAATGATGATGATGATGATGATGATGATGATTAGCGGGATAATCGAGATTATCTCGAGGATTTTTGTTTAATAGTCCCCAGAAGTCTTGCCTATCTCCGATTCGGCCCTCGGGGATATTTTACAAAAACCCCAACTAATCGCATCGTTAGGCCACTAGTATTGACGAGAAACCCCGAATAATAAAAAAATCTCTAAAAGCCCTAACTAATTCGTTATCGCTCCAAACGTCCTCGCGATGATAACATCTGAGCGGCGGTTGGTGGACGGATTATTGCAGAAAAAGCTATAAAAAATCCCGCACGATCGAAACCGCCTTCAAAATGACGTATTTAAAATTCTGCCCCTCTCTCTCTCTTCTCTCTCTCTCTCTCTCTCTAGACTGCGTCTTCTTCCACCTCCCGCCTGCAACATGTAGCAGCCAGCCATGGCTGCTCGTACCGTCAGAGCTCAGACGGAGAGGACAAAGCCCATAAAAGTGGCACTCTCCGTAATTTCCATCGTCTTCCTCCTCCGCCGCGATGGAGATCACACGCAGCGGAGCTCGGGGGCATCCGGAGATGGAGGAAGAGGGAGGGATTCTTATTGCCTGGAGAAGGGGAGAATCGATCGTCTTCTTTCTTTCTGCCGTTCTTTTTTTTGTTTTTACAGGAGCTTCTGGGGATGAATCTATGGGGGAGGAGGTCTAATTTTCAGAAGAAGATGAGGGTTCTGAGGGAGGTAGGCGGCGGCGCCGGGGGGGAAGAGGGCGGCGCCGCCGGGAGGGGGACGGTGGAGCGGCAGCGGGGGCAGCCGGGGTTGGAGCGGGAGACGAGCACGTAGCAGAGGCAGGTGGGGCAGGCGGCGGCCGCCATGGCGTCCCCGGAGACGGAAGCGGCGGCGGGTTGGTCGCCGCCCTGGAGGACCGCGGAGGAGGAGGAGGAGGAGGAGCGCGACTCGCCCTCCAACTCGTCGTCCCGGGTCGACTCGCGCCGCCGCCGCTTCGCCGACGAGGTGGTGGTGGTGGAGGACGCGGAGGACGCCGGCGGCTCCCTCCGGCGAGTCTCCCGGTGCGCGCCGGCGCGCTCCAGCGCCGACTTCACCTTCTCCAGCGTGCACACGCTCTGGTACTCCGCCGCCGGAACCGCCGCCGGAGCCGCCGGGGCCGCCGCCGGGGCCGCCGCCGGCGACCGCAGCGTCAGGTCCAGGCTCGGCGCCTGCAGCAGCAGCAGCAGCAGCTCCCCGCCGGGCGCCGCCCTCCCCGCCGGCCTGTTCTGGTCCTCCGCCGCCGTGCGCCCTCTCTGCTGCCACACAATTCCCACCCTCTCATCACAAACCGACCCATACTCTCCTCCGGCCACCGCCTTCCTCACCCATAAATGAACATACCTCGCCATCGCCGCCGCCGCCGCCGCAGCTCCCGCTGAGCAGATCTCTCGTTAGAACCTCCCCCTCGCCGCCGCCGCCGCCGCCGCCGCCCAGGAACCTCACGTCGGCCGTCATGGAGATGGAGAGAGAATCCAGAGAGAGAGAGAGAGATGGAGAGTCTAGAGAGAGAGAGAGAGAGAGAGGGCGAGGGGTGCGGAAGGAGGAGGTGGGGATGGGGAGGGAGCTGGCTCTTATATGTAAAAGTCGCACCTTTTACTTGGGAACTATAAATTAAATTCGGGATTTGCCTCCAATAAATGCCCCCCATTTCATTAAATCTTCTCCTAAACATGAGAGAGAAAGCTAGATATAATGGTATAGAGAGAGAGAGTAAGAGAGATAGTTAGAGAGAGAGTGAGAGAGAGGGAGTAATAAAGTCGGATAATATATTCGGATAACGTAATGAGAATTAAGGGGCAGTTATGACGGTCGTTAAGAATGGGGGGGAGGATATTTTATCGAATTATCCCTGGTATTTTTAATTATTATAATCTTACATCTCGCCTGGATAAAAGAAGATATTTGGAGCTTAGAAGTAAAAAGGAAATTTTCTTTTTTTGTGGGTAAAATAAGATGTTGTTGGATTTTGGAGGGCTGAAAGGGAAAGCGCCAAATCAACCACCTCCCCTCCCGCGGTGATGACGTGGTCGGACACGTCATCTCGCGTAGCGCCCTTGGCCGGGCCCACAGCTGGGGCCCCACGATGACCCAGAGGGCCCACACCCCATTAATTGAAGTTGTTGGGCCCGTTTTCCCTTCTCCAATAAATTAATAATAATCTGAACATGTTCCCTCATTAAACACTCCATTGGCCCACTAAGCTAACGGCCTGGCCCCACCCAGACTCCTACTGCCTCTAGCCAAATGGGCCCACTAAAGGCCCAACAAGGAATTTTCACCACCCTACGTAGAGAGAGAGAGAGAGAGAAGTAGAGAGATAGATAGAGAGAGATAAAAAGATAGATAAAGAGAAAAAGATAGATAGAAAGAGAGATAGAGAGAGAGAGAGAAGTAGAGAGATAGAGAGAGATAAAGAGACAAAGATAAAGAGAGAGAAAGAGAGAGAGAGAGAGAGAGAGAGAGAGAGAGAAGTAGAGAGAGAGAGAGAGAGATTTATATATATATATAGTTAATTGGGCCGAGCTTAGATTACAGGCCCAAACCAAAAGAAAGGGGGGAGGGGATCTCTTAGCTTGTGGGACCCACTGATACCAACCTCCCCCTAATAAATTCAATAATTATTAATCCAAATAATAAAAAAAGGGAAGCCATGGGTGGTGGGCGCAGGATCTGCCGAAATAATAATTAAATATTGGTATTAAAAATAAATATTAAATATATTAGATAGACGGCATTAATTATTGCTTGATAAAGCAAGGCATGAATGGTGGTCTCCTTCAACTCATAAATGGATATTGGCCCATTATTTGACCAGTTATTAGTATTTATTTCCAATTATAGATTTTATTTTTGAAACAACGACCCCTCGGGAATGGAGATAGAGAAAGAGAGAGAGAGAGAGGGGTCAACGATCGAGAAGGAAAGAGACAGAGAGAGAAAGAGGAAGACGAAAATGTTAAGATTATAATGAATAATTATATGAATATTATTATAATAAACACATCGATCATTAGTACAACGACCAGACCTAGCCAGTAATCCAATTTCAACGTTGACCATCGACCCCCACTGAGTATGCCGACACCGTTGACCTGAATGGTGCGAGCCCGCGAGGAGTACGCAATTTAAGTCAACGTACTTGATTGGTCGCATGTTGGGGATTGTCTCCGGGCCCACCAATAACTAATGCGGCGTTTGACTTTTCTGCAACGTGGTGTTTTTTTATATCAATTAATAAAGATTTCTCTGTTGCATATTCTACGCCATCCACGGCCCCGATTGGTCGTATCTCCAAATAGGCTCCTAGAGAGAGAGAAAGAGGGGGGGGAGAGAGATGGATAGGTAGATAGAGAGAGAAGGGGGTGAGAGATAGAGAGAGATCGATATATAGATAGAGAGAGATCGATAGATAAATAGATAGAGAGAGATGGAGAGAAAGAGAGCGAGCGAGAGAGATAGAGAGATAAAGATAGATCGAGAGAGAGAGAGAGAGACAGACAGAGAGATGGGGAGAGAGAGAGAGAGAGAGAGAGAGAGAGAGAGAGAGAGAGAGAGAGAAATGGGGAGAGAGATGGGGAGAGAGACAGAGACAGAGAGAGAAAGCTAGAGAGAAAGAGAGAAATGGGGAGAGAGGGAGAGATGGAGAGAGAACGATAGAGAGTAAGAGAGAAATGGGGAGAGAGGGAGAGATGGAGAGAGAGATAGAGAGAAAGAGAGTGAAAGATGGGGGGGAGAGAGATAGAGAAAGAGAGAATGGAGAGAGAACGAGAGAGAGAGAGAGAGAGAGAGAGAGAGAGAGAGAGAGAGATACTAAAGTCAATAACAGACGTGTGGTTTACCTTCGAGTGGGCCCGTCTAAGTTTACCTGCCCAGTAAGGAGATCAATGATGGCGTCCCAAAAATTAAATAATTAATTAAAGAAACCCTTTTAGATTCAAATAATACCGAAAAAAGTTAAATATTTGAGTGCGTTATGATGACGTCGTGGATATAAAGTCAGCGCGGTCGGTGGCGGTAGTGTGAGGTTACCACCTTTCAGCTAGAGCCGGCGGTCTACCAAGAGCTCTTGGTCGCTTCGCCGTGTCCCATCTTGCAGTAATATCCAGTAACAATATTTTATTGGAGTTTACTCCGCCAATTCCCTCGCGACCTGCGGACGTCACATTGTCATCAATGTTCTTCCAACAGGAGACATTTTGCAAATTACCCCTCGTTGAAAATTGTACGAATAGTTTCCCCTGTTATGCTCTTGCGTGCAACAACCCTCGTTGAAAAGTAGTCGTAGAGCAAGAGAGAGAGAGAGAGAGAGAAGAGAGAGAAGAGAGAGAGAAGAGAGAGAGAAGAGAGAGAGAGAGAGAGAGAGAAGAGAGAGAAGAGAGAGAGAAGAGAGAGAGAAGAGAGAGAGAGAGAGAGAGAGAAGAGAGAGAAGAGAGAGAGAAGAGAGAGAGAAGAGAGAGAGAGAGAGAGAGAGAGAGAGAGAAGAGAGAGAGAAGAGAGAGAGAAGAGAGAGAGAAGAGAGAGAGAGAAGAGAGAGAGAAGAGAGAGAGTGAGAGTGGAGAGGGAGAGAAATACAAACGACATTTAAAGGCTCGTCGTGGCGTCTTCGCACGCGCAACCCAACGTTGAAAAAATGGAAGCGGGGATATAATTAAGGCCGTTGACAAAAATGCAAGCAGCAAGAAAATGGGGGAAATAAATAAATAAATCAATTTCTTTTTCAAATTTATAACATCCTAATAATCACCACAGAAACAAAAAAAAATAGCCCAAGCGAGATAATCTTTGACCACCACGTGGACGCTCTACATTCATCCACTTGTCATTGAACCCCCAATCTCTCTCTCTCTCTCTCTCTCTCTCTCTCTACGTGTAAGAGAATGGTGAGGTCCAGTTTTGGGCTTCTCCTCATACCAGGCCCATCCTAGAAGCCCACTCTCTCTCTCTATCGGGCAGAAGGTCACGTGACTGCAGGGGGCAGAGTCCAAGATCACGTGATTTGCTCACATCCACTCCAGCTTCATATTATGACTGGAATTATGACGTCACCTATTTATCGAAAAAATTATTTTTTTCGGCATACCTGGATTTTTTGATTGGATTGGATTAGATGATCCTTCATGAGCACATCTCCGACAACATCCTCTTGAACACAGTCTCCGCCGCCGCCGGGTCAACCCTGAAACCAGTGGCTCCGCCGCTGTACCGGAGGTGGAGGAGCTCCGACGGAGAAGGCGGCGGCGGCAGAATGGATGAGACTCCGGGAAAGCCCGTCGGCGGTGGTGGCGGAGCTTCAGCGATCTTGAAGGAGTAGACGATGTCGGCAAGGAGGAGCCATATGAGATCAGAGTCGATGCGAGCGAGCGCCGCCAGTGCCTGCGTGGCGGCTTCCCTGAGCTCCGCCACGCCGCTGCAGGCAATGCCGACGACCAGGCCGGCGACCCTCTTCAGCACCGCCTCCACGGCGGCGGCGCTACGAGGGTCTGCTGAGATCTCTGCGATCATGTTCAAGATGCCTTCTTGGATCTTAATGGCGGATGCCTCGGCGATGAGCTGGTCTTCCGAGGACGGCGAGGCGGCGGTTCGGTAGGGGAGGAGAATTGGCCTCCGGCCCTCCGGTGGCGGTGGCGGCGGCGGCTTCTTCTGGAATGGGGATGATGCCAAGAGGTTCCAGATGGTGGCGCCGTCATGGCGGAACCGGCGGATGAAGAAGTCGCCGCCACATGTGTGGACGGCTGTGCTTATGACACCCGTGCATCTCCTGATCACTGCCTGCAGATAATCATCATCATCCTCATCATCATCATCATCATCATCATCATCATCATCATCATCATCAAGACATTACTATAAGAATATGGAGTATTTTGATAGCAAGAACTGAAGAACCCTAGTGAATGATAGAGATTACCATCATCATCATCATCATCATCATCATCATCATCATCAAGACATTCTTACAAGAATTTAGAATATTGTGATTTCAAGAACTGAAAAACTCAAGCAGTGAATGGCAGAGATCATCATCATCATCATCTCATCATTATCACCATAATCAGCATCGGCTAGACTTAATTGATGAATTTGGAGAGACCCTTGGGATCAATTTAGCCCGGAATACAAGATATGCTTTGGAAAATTTCTCAGGTCTAGAACCCGACGAACCCTAGCTCAGATCTGCAGAGAATCATCATCATCATCAGGTCTTACCGAATGAATCAAGAGAGGACCCTGCGATCAGTATGAGCTAAACTATTGACCAAAGTAGAGTATACGAGAATTAATGAGAATGAACTCCTGACATCCACAAGTGGAAAGTATCAAGGAGTCAACACAACCCACTGGCTTCCAAGTTCCTGATGGATTCACTAATTGCAGAAAACTGAGGAATTTTGAAGAATGTCACAGAAACACACAAATTCTGAAGAATTATGGAAAAGAAAAATTGAGAGAGTTAGAAGGGGGGGGAAGTTCACAAATATATATATATATATATATATATATTTTTGTCATAGTTGAATAAATAATGTCATTAAATAAGTTCAAGTGTTGATCCACGGTTCATTTTTTAAAAAAATTATTTACGGTCATTATTTAGTTAAGGATCCTAATTAACTTAGAGATGGACAGCAACCTAGGATGATCAAAAGTCAAGCAAAAGCACTAAGAGATGAATCATCACAGGGGCAGCTGAGTTCCTTCAAAAGGCTTTCTTAAAAGTCACGGATAAAAGCATAAGAAAAAAATATCTTGGAATCTTAAAAGTCACCCAAGAACACATGAATGGACTGGCCAGGCATCAAAAAAACAGAATTGTTTTTTTTTTACAAGCTTAAACAGGGCAAATTGTATTTTCAACAGGTGGTTAGTTCAGAGATTATTTATCAATATAAATAATCTATTTACAAGACTGAGGGGTCAGATAAAACTTGACCTCTACAAGGCCAAATAAAGCATTCCGGATGAACTAGTTTTGGAAGCAATGAGATATCAGACGAGAGACCCAAGGATTCATGGAATGTTATTTCACCAAAATATGAAATTAGTATTAAGAAAGACAATTTCATATTTTGAAAGTGAGATGCAATGAATATATAAACAAATTCCCATTGAGGTATAGATAGGAATATGAAATTAATGCAACAAACGATTCTAGGAAAACAAGAAATCTTACCACTGAAGTTCTGTTTTTCATACAGAGGACTAGGTACGGCCATATTTTGTTCATCATGGGAAGTAAACGGTTCTCATCGCTCCCCCCATCTGAAGCATCTGTAATGTCTTGAAGATCTTGAAATAAAGAAGAATGAATTTGTCTCTCAATTGCTTCTTTGGTTCGTTTTTCACTCTTGTATGCATGCTCCACCTTTGAAATAGCCACAATCCCATCCTAAACGGACAAGAAAAAAGTTACATACCACATACGAGGATATACTGCATCAACAGAATAATCTTAGTCAAGTTCAAAAAAATTATGGGCATCAGATAGGATTGAAAAGCATGATTAGATATTCCACTATCAGTAGCAAATAACGTTCAAGTGGACCCCACCAATTATGCTAAAATACATTAATGAGAAAAGCACGATGCATATCCTACCAATTGTCAAGGGCCTGGTAGACAAGCGCATTCATTGCCCAAGATTAGTAACACAATGAATCTTAAAATTTTTTCTTTTTCGAGTAATTCAAAACCCAGTAAGAAAATATGATCAACTCGTTCAGATTATGCTTCGACACGTCCATAGAAATTGGGAGTACTTTCGAGGATTATGGGTCTGATTCCTGAAATGAATTATGATCAGACGAATGGTCTATTTAAACCTTTATGATTTATAGTTTTAGTAGGATCTTGGACATAAACGTGGAATGAACCAGAGATGATTTGGCCCAAGTTATAAGAAGCTGCAAGTGAATGGTACCATATCAATCAGTTTTTCATCAGCGTTTAAATATTTTGCCGAATCTATTAGCTCGGATAGATGAAATCATAATTTCTTCAATTCTGTACCTACCTACTGATTTTTAAGAGAATTCAGCCAGGATGTATACTTAGGATGGACTTATTTTAGGCTTAAACTGATACTTAAAACGATTTGCTCAAGGGACTGTAGGTTTAGATCATATTTCTGGACAGAAGAATTACTAGGTTAAGTGTGTTCAAAACCCTAGAGGAAATGGACTTGAATCGCCTGAACTAGAATGGTAATAGGGGAATATTAAGGGCAAATCGAAAAGAAGTAAGTCTTCATGGCAAGAATAAATACCTGATAAAAAACCAAATCGAAATGCTGATGTTTGTCTCTAATATCAAACATCGGAAGAACCCAGTGTATGACTACAAAGCTAACTTTATTGTTATAGTGCGGCAACCAAATTTCATTTTTACACCTTAGTTAAGTTAATAATTCTCTTCAACAGGCATAAAATTCTGTTCGAAGAGGACATGTAAGACCAGTTAACATTTCAAGACAAATATATACATTTTTAGTAATAAAAAAATAACGTTGGTTTAAGTTCCCAATACCATTAAATGCGATCCGTCCAAATCAAGACGCTTTTACTAAAACCCAGAACAGTAAATATAGGTCAAACGAGGCAGTAGCTGAAGCTAGTCTACAATAGATTCTGCGAGAAGTACCTCAACAATATCGAGTGCTGCTAGACAAGCTGCTTCTTTTGCCGAAGCAAGTAATGGGCCAGCAGGTTTTAAGCAAGATTCTGAAATAGAACCGACTATGCATCGGTACCTCTTGAATTCATTCAGCTTAAGCAGCAACTCTTCCCAGTATTCTAACTGGCTTTCAAAACTGGTGCACTTGTCGCTAGTTTTTGCTGAAATATCAAATGCAAGATCGAAAGGAAATATTGATCCCCAACAAAATTTACATGCAATTAGTAAAAGCAAGGACAAACTCGCGCTAATATTTTTGCCCCAGTGTCAAAGGGCCTACCTGATTGAAGGAAACTAACGTGTGATTCTTGGTTCACTGAGCCATTTTCTCCTCTTCCTTTCTCTGCAATAATGATCTTCTCTTTGACATGCATGTAAAAAGATTCAGCTTCATTACTCACTGCTGAAGCTTCACGCCTTGAAGCTCTCATGATTTCTCGAACAGCCTAAAGAAAACAATGAACGTTACAGTTACAACTATATATGACCTGTAGAGTCAAATGCTATAAGACATGATCAAGCAGGAAGCAATGCTGATGTTCTGAAGCACATGAAGAATTGAACACGAAGATTTATCCGACATTGTGAAAGTTGTTGTGAACTTTCAACTGGTTTTAATCTTCGCAATAGCAATAAATAAACCATGTTTCGTAGCTCAGCTGACCTTAGAAAACATTAAATACGAAGGGACTCAGGAGACTAAATAAATTCATAAAAAGAAACCTTAATGCGAAAGGAATCAGCCTGCCGTGGACATGCTAAGAACATGGCAAAAAGACCTAATCACACGCAGCATAAATATAACCGTGAGAGGTAGAACAAAAATATGAAATCCATGTCGGAGTTTGGAGTCAGTTTTTCCATGCTGATAAAGCTCACCCCTCGTTTTGCAGATCCAACTTTGAGGTAGGTTAGCAAGGGGTTACAGGAGGGCAGAGGACCCTTGAGAGCAAGAGAATTTTTCAAGGATATTAATGACTTTTACCCCAAGGAGGACGTCCTAACCACGTAGCCTCATATTTAAATCAGACCCTCTAGTGTACTAGTGGCTCTCATTGATAGTGGGGTCAGCGTGACTGTATATACAGGGCATCCAAATCGTGTTAAAACACGTATCCAATTGCGTGTGACTATTTGTCTTCTTTACCTTCTTTACTACATTTAATACGTCAGATGGTTTTGCACTTGACAAAACTTCAAAGATCGCAAAAAAAGATGAAATCTTAATATGAAACACATTTTCGAATCAGAAAATAGGGAGTAAGCCAATTCTCTCTGTACGGCACAATATGGATGTGGAACACTAGTAATAGAGTTTGTGGGCGTACATGTTTTATAATTGGTACATCCCACTATGATATTTCAAGAATTTGTGGTACCATCCTCTATTAGATTGAAAAAAAATAGGAACGATGTGAGGAGCAATCAGCCGTGATGACTGTGGTGGTAAATGTGAATGGCAGCCTAAGTAATTGAACATCCAACGTCACTGGAGGCAAAACGCTGTCCACTTGTGTGGGCACGAAAAATGTGTATTTTCTTAGGTGACAATATGTCAATTATTGAGTACAAGATATGTAAAGCGATGACAACTTTTACTTACCTTCGGTTATGAGGATAACTCACATATCCTCAATCTTTTATTCATGAACAATAGTGCTATCTGATGACACGACAAAAGAAGCCTACAAATTACGAGACCTTAAAGTGATCGCAAAAGTAATGAAAAGGGACCATATAAACTGAAATTATGATCAGTATGTGAAGGCTGTCTCATATCACCCCATATGCTGAGGATCTGGAAACAAACTCTCTGCACTAAGGTTTTCACCAAATGCACTGGTTTTTATAATAGGCATGCGCGCAACACATTTCTGCCTTTTATTTTTCCAGTAAAAAAGTGGTACGTGTAGCGCACTTTGTTGAGTAATAAACAGATATGCCTATGAATTTTCACAACGCAAGGTACTAAAGAGAATAGAGTAAGAACAAATGATGATTTAGCGAAATTGAAGACTAACATTGATAAGCAAAAGTGGGACATGCCGGGATAGTATTTGGTGTTAGGGATAGCATAATCATTTTTTGGGATATATTATTTCAATTTTTTTTTTGGAATCACATCATGTCAAGGATATTTCAGCAAAGACATTAACTGTTCGTTCAAGGAAGGGATTTTAAATTTAGATTCATCAAATATTCTGACGTACATTTCCCAGCCACTGTCAGCTATGTTCAGAAAACTAATTTATTAGTTTTTGGCATTGGTCATCTAAGATCTCTTTTACACTTCAAAGAAATATACTCAACATTTTTATCTCCTTTTCCAACTATTTGTCCATACTAGCAATCTGCATCATTCAGGATCTGAAGAATTTCCCAGACATCTTCAGCTGTTTCATCGAGAAAATAACCTCAAGTGATTGACACAGTGGTATACATATTTCTTTCAGCTCCCCACACCATGGTAACTAAATGAAAGGCAAATAAAAAAATACCGTGGTACCTTAAGGAAGGGAACAGTCAACCCAGGGTGCTGACTCCGGTTGAGGACTTCAAGTTCCATTGATATAGATCGCATCTATTCATGTTCAAGATATATTTTTAAGTAAAATGAGCAATGCCAACACCATCTAATAATATAAAAATATTCCAATAGCAATAGCATAGGGCAATGCTTAGTCAAATATGTCATTTAAATGATGTAAACCGTGTGGGGGTTAGAGTATCGAGTCGAAACTAGATTATTCAATAAAATGTGAATTCTTAAGGAATTAAACCGTCACTGTCTCTTGCCATAAATTTGCAGTAGTGAATCTTAAGTCCAGTGAAAAACTCAAGTCATAAATTCAATTTTTCTGCCCAACCAGCCGACTTTATCTAGCTTTGCACCTTACATCAAGGAAGGGTATATTCCCTATACAATCATTCTAAAACGACTCAAGATGATGAAGTGCAAGATCATCAGGCAGTAATTCTAGGCCACCCTTAAAAATACATAATCACTTAGACAAGACAATCTCTTCCATGCATACATTGGAAATAGTTTGGATGCCCCCAAATCCCACAAGTACGAGAAAGTACATAAGGAATTAGATATACAAAGAAAATAAGAGACCCGTTCTCTCTCTCTCTCTGCCCATATCTTTCATCCAATTAAGTGGAAAAAACTGAAACTTGAACAGCTCATTTTTGATAAAGAGATCAAGGTCATGAGGCGTTGCAGTGAAGGGGAACTCGTATGATCGTCACAAGGCTACCACTACTGAAGAACGGATTCTGGAGACGAGACACGAAAGGAAATCAAATTAAAGATTATGCATTGAAGCAGATTTTTATTCTCTTCAGATGGTTTAAAGCTCAAATGAATCAATCTACATTGCGAAGTTTGACAGTATTGACAGAGATTATTCCTTGTCTAAGAGGATATTATTATAAGAAATCAAACATGTTTTATGAAAGCCGTAATAATTTCCAGTGGTGGGAACAGTAAAGCATATAAATCGCATCAAATTTTTAGTTTAAAAATATCATGAACAGACGTTCACCAACAAAGAGGTCAATCTTTAATGTTATACAATAGTATCTTCTAGAACTCTCAGTGAGTAATTTTCAAGTGTTGGTGTAAAATCAAGACAGAACATTACTATTAACAACAAAAAGATTGTTCATCTACATGAACATCGTCTATGAGGCAAATCATAGAAGGGTACTTGACCGTATAAAGAGTTTCAGACAAATGCGAACTTTCACATACCGGTTCCTCAAGTAGTGGCAAAATTTCGTGAGCAGCACCAATATAAGAAAGCATGGCAGAAAGCACGTCAGGGATGCGAGGATTCAGATCCAAGTGACGTAGTTGTCGACAGAGTGAATCAATGACGTAGTCAGCATTTGACACGACTAAGTGACCCACCTATAATGCCATACATCAGTATTGAAATGATGGTTCACAGATGAGAAACAAAAAAGGACCAAGGAAACTGCTTACATTTGGATAGCCAGAAGCAGTAGAAACAACACGCAGGACAGCATCAGACGCACTCCTAATTTGATTGCATGAGCAGATGAGATTTTGAAGTAATAAATAGATAGAAGAATGCATGAAACCACTTCTGACAAAATGCTTCCCGAGCGTTATGTTGAAGACGCCTATTCCCTCAATTATAACCTGGATTAAACGCGAGAAAAACATATTTAGCACTGAGATGTTAAGACAACTTATAATTCGTCAAAAACATGGAAAAATGAATTGTTATAATGAAAATGGTGATGATATATTTCCTGGTGCAGCATGATTGAGTCACGAAGAAAATGGAGCGACAAGTTTTCTGCTTGCATGCCTTGAGGTAACTTTGATGACTTCTCGTCAATTGGAAGTTCCCAGATTTCATGAGATAAATATTCATGCAAAACAGCTCCAACACAGTTAATCACTTGCTCCTTAGCATCCTGAGAAGTCTTCCAAACAAATTTCCCCTTTCTTAGATTGAAATCAAGTTTATCATTTGCGTCCACTGCTCGATTTTCCTGAGACCTCGTTATCTTGGATCTATTTTTCCCAAGAAACTTAGCAAACAGATCTGTCGATTGATCAGACGTCCCATATATCATTTCATTTATAACACATGAAGCAGTACTTGCCTGACGAACGAACTGGCCAGAACCACTTCTAGAATACCACAGCTGCCAATTTTCTTTACTAAAACTTTTCATCCGGATCTCAGAAATCAACTTTCGAATACATTCAAGGGGACCATCGATAATAAGAGACAATGACACATCGCTTCTGTGCTCTAGCCGGAACAAACGAACAGAAATATAATTAATAAACAAAGTGTATTCAAGTGAGACGAAAATTTGCACAGTATCTTGAAAATGCTACCTACCTGCGGTCATGGCCAAACCAATAAGTCTGAGTAATCTTGAGAGAGCCGTATATAACTTGTCACTACCAACTCTGAGAAACCACGGAGGCATGCGTGGAAGTTCAAAGCTGCCAGGTACATCATTGCTCTGTACAAAAGAAATGTGTGGTACAACAGGGGAAAGTCTAGTGGTGTCATGGTCGGGAAACTCAAAGAGACTGGCAGCTTTTAACTCAGCAATAGAATGCAAGTACCCAGTGGATAATGGTTTTGACAAGATCAAGTTGTTAAGTGGGCCGGAATATAGTGAACTCTGACTGAATGATGACATCAAAAACTCTATGAAGCGAATAGCTTTAGTCTGCAAATTACAAAAAGAAAGTACATGATTTTCTTGTAAGTTGAAAATTATTTCTGCATAATTTAAACCGCTAAAAACTTTAGCAGCAATACAATGAATGTTAAGTTCAGATAATTTACATGGGGGTGAAGAAGGTGGTCAGTCACAAAATCAGGACCAACATAATACATCAATGCAAATAGCTTCTGTGCGTGGGATACTGCAATGGTCTCTTCACCACCAAGAACAACTCTTGGAAACGTTTCTATGAGCCTGGTACAAAAATGGAGTAAGAAAATCATCCATGGAAGTACCAAGTCCGAATTTTAGACAAAAAAGAAACAGACTTGCCTGTTAAACAACATTGCAAGATCAGTTTCCAGGAAATACTTGTTCTTGAACTTTAAAAGGGACTCAACAGCCTCCTGTGCATCTGACAACACAGCCTCTGAATCATCGCAAACCAGAACACATAAGCATTCCTGCAATTATGTAGCCAAGAGCAGGAAAAATAAGTTCAAAGAATTGAGCATGGGTAACAGTCTAGAAAGGGACCAAAACAAGCCTAAGCATATAATATCATTTTTTATCAATGTTTCAGGGCAAAGTGGCTTCTAGAACCTTCATTACCATTATTCAGATTGAAATGAAGAGACGAGCCCTTGAAATACATCAGTTCCAAAAGCAGAATGTTTACGCGTGCAAAATACTGATCAAAGTTTAAGATAAACAAAAGAACGGTAGAGCAGTATTTTTTTTTTTTTTTAAAGGAACGGTTGAGCAGTATTTTGTTACGCAGAACAAGTCTTCTATGTTAGTCTTTCCTTCTATTTTCCCTTCTATATTAGTCTTTCCTTCTAATATAATATTATTAGATGCATTTCTCTTTTTTGTGCTTCTGTTATTGAACCTTTCCGTAATACTGGAAAGGTTGTTAGACGCCAATATAAATACTGGCGTACTGCCCTGAGAAGGGTTAAGTCAGTTTTTTCCCTTTCCTGCTTCTGCTGTATCTCGTAACATATTTGATTATGAGAAGTTCAAAACCTGCATTTAAAAAGTGGAGTGTGGGTAATGAAAAGAATAGGATAGAAAGAACATGAATGGGTGAGAAAACAAGAGGAATGCAGGAAAGACACGAGTATTTCTCTGGTATCTAGATCAAATTTGTCAGCGACGCCAAAAACATAGGATCCGAAGTAACACTTTTTTTGGTTTACGTCATGGAGGCACACCTCCTATTTCATGCTGGATCAATATCATTCGCCTACTGGTGTCATAACTAGGAGCACTTATTGCTTCTGCTCTATAAAGATATTAAACAGAAAAGGAGAGGCTATGATGGGAATTTTATGGCTCAACTTAGAGTAGAACAGTGCTTTACCACTAAACTTCCTGTGACATACATACACACACCATAAAAAACCAATTTGTACAAACACAGTAATACACATAATAATGACAAAAAACCCCAAGCCAAGTCACCTAAATAAAGCATGGACAAACAGCCGATCTAATGCAGAACCTCAATCATGCCCATGTGAAAGAAACAATTTCTTCAAAGAGCTGTCAACAACATTTTCAATGGATTCAATACGATGGACTGGTCCGTTCTCCTACCGATACCAGCATCTAGAGGCCCTGTAACGTTCGAGATACTAACATTTGTACTTTTATAAAGAAAAAGATGGATAATTCTTGCATAATATGCGGCCACATAGATCATCGAACTATCAGGAGTACTTGAAGGAATCTCCATATGACATGGACGAAAGGTGAATGATGGACACCATTAGTTTTAGTAAATGGATTATTTCAAGAAAAACACATTCTCGAACAAACCTTTTACAATTCCAACTTTTTGAAGTTTTATTTAATTATAAAGCAATGAGTACATACTAAATGTACGTATGTACTTCGAAATTCAATCAACTAATCAAATGTTGATGCTGACACTTAAAAATGTGTCAGAATTGAACAAACTTTTATTACCTGGTATGGATGACTGGCAAATATTTCAAGGAGTTAGCTATTAAAAGAATTAGGTCTAGCTAGCTTCCACAAAATAGGTATCCTAAAACACAAGGATTTGAGAATGATCTTCATACAGAACATAAAATATGCCCTCTTTCAGTATTGAGTATGGACTCCTCAAAAGTATTTACACAAAATGTTGGATTCATGAGATCAGATAGGCATCTGGTAATTCCTTTTGAGATGAATAACTATTTTTTTCTAAATCACGTTTTTTCACAAATCACCTGCTTCCAACTTCCAGACTGAATCTTTAAATTTACATCATGACTCAAAACAGGTGTCATTGAAACAGATTCTAAATTGCAACCGTTAATGATATCCTCTTCAAAGATATAGAAAAACTACTACAATCACATAAATTATAGTCTCCACAACCACTGTAATGGCAGTTCAAAATACCATGAGGCAACAAACTAAATCATGGTCTCAAATGTCATAAAACATCAGGATAAAAAGAGCACATGGAAACAATATTGAGTTGCTAGCTACGCTTTCAGCACTACATTTAAAAACTATTCACACTGTTGACTAATAAGCAATTGTGGTTCTATAGAATGCATATAAGATCATGCGAAAAAGGCACAAACAATGTATCGTTTCCTATCAAAAGAAACAACATAAGAAAAAATATTCATTGCAAGATGGGTAAGATTACTTACTAGTAGCATTAATTTGCTTTTCTTCAATGAACTGGAGCAATTCAGCAACATGTTTCTAATACTATCGACAACACCTTGCCTGACCTTTTCAGCGGGATGCATACAAAGCTGATTGAAAATATACAGAAAATGCAAACCAACGTCATGTGACATCAAAGTGAGACTTAAAACATCATAAGCAAATGGAAATGTCAGAGAAGACAGAGTGCAGTTGCTAAAGCATACATGTGGTAGTACAGCAGATAATAGTTGATCCACATGAAGAGCTGTTTGCTCAATCCATTCTTTTGTACGCTTAACATAAAAGGACCTTGTACCTCCATCAGAACCGGCATTTTTCTCTATCAGCAAGGAGTGGTCATTCCCGGACAGATTTATTGGAGACACTACTAAATTATCATCTTGGGCATGTCCTTTCACAGGTAATTGACGGAGGGTCTCCAAAACAGATTGAGTAAGCTTCTTTCTGTCAGAATGTAACTCATTTGAATTATCCATCTTCACTTCAAGGGCATTACCATTAGTTTGATCTCTAAGAACAATCACCAGAAGTTCACTTAAGGCTCTCATTCCATAGTCAATGCTTTCAGCACTTCCAGCAGCGCCACTTAACATACTTTTGCTGACATAAAGAGCTTTCCCGAGGCGACTAACCACACCAGGAAGGAAAAATGCAAGGGCATCAGAGGTACCAACCTGCAAGAGAAAATAAAGGCCAACATGTCAAAGAGGAGGCAAAGAGGTAGTGGGCTGATATCTAAAAAATGTCAATTCTGCATACAAAGTCAGATAAAAATGACAGTACGACTATTCATTAGTAATAGATGACCACTTGGCATGATAGGGAGAAGCATTAAAAAATAGCAAGCAATATACCAGAACCCATTGTGTATGACCAAAAGAGTGCAAACATGTGGGCCTATGCCGTTCAACACATTAATCTAATCAAGAAAGAAAATGGATTTTCCAAGAACAAGCATATATCTGAAAAAAAGAACAGCCCTTTCCGAAGAATAGGTGTTCTAACCATACACCAACAAGAGCGCTCCAAAATACCTCCTCTACCAAACCATTAAAAAGATCGCATGTAGAACACGCCAGGGAGAAGACCTGAAGTTTTTTGGAATTATTGTAAAATTATACCCTTTGAAAGATGAACTTGTGCAAAAATTCTCAGGGTTTTATACCCTCAACGTGAGGAAATGAGCAGTTGATACAAAAAAAAACGAGTGGGTTTTCACCTTTCTTCAGACCTCCAAGGATTTGAAGAGAGATTATGTGACAAAAAGCTTAAAAAAAACCCGTGTGAGACTGGGAAGAGATTGTTGTCAAGAGATATGAATAATCTGATGGGCATTCCATTCTTTAATGTGCAATATTTTATCATTGCAAGCTGAAATGGCAAAAGATGTCTCACAATCGTTCAGCCACCCAGAGGATTTCATGAGCACGGAAATCTCTCTCTCTCTCTCTCTCTCTCTCTCTCTCCCTCACGCACACACACAAACAAACAAACAAAAACAGCTGAATAATGATCAATGAGACCACAAAATGGCAAAAACCAAAGGATTGAAAAGAGAGTCAGTAAACAACAGTCCAACCTATACAAATAACTGCCAAATTTGTAGCACTTGAAGGGGTCTTTATAATTCAAATGGTTTTATAAGCATCCTTCCCCAAATATACCTTTGCAATGAGAATACGAAGTGTTAAGAATGCCTCCTTGCGCAGCTTTGCACTGCCACGGAGTCCTCTTTCAGCCTCAGTTTCTCCAATCTTTAGATATTAAAACAAGAACAGTAAGGATAAGTCTGTAGGGAGATAACCGGAATTGAGGACAATTACTTCCACACCTGGAGAAGTAGTGATAACCAGTGTCCAACAGCTGCAGAATTATTTGAAGATTGTAGAAATGCCATTAGACATTCTTCTGATTCTCTGCGATTCTTTGAAGCAGCAGAAGCATAACCTTGGACGATGTTGCTCAGTGCACAAGGGGGCAATGGAGCTACTTGTTTACATGTACACGATTCTGAGGAACAAGGCTTCAACTGGAGAAGAAGCATCCGTAGGCATCTGATGATCCCCTCACGAAATTCTTCTGAAGTATCCGATGATGGAAGTGAAGCCCCCACAGCCAACTTTTTCAGTACCATAATCAACTGAAAAGATATGGTTCCATAAAATGGCTCAATATCAGGCCCAATAAGTATATAAAAAAGCCTAATTAGCCACATAGATAGCAGCACACAATTGAGAAATTATGCAACTAGGAAAACTCTTAGGCAGAGTTTGTGATCAATTCATACTGCTAGATTCAATGTTTTCTTTTCCTTCCCGATCATGCAGTTTATATTTATTTCTTACCATTAATTTCCCATGATATACTTATTTCCATTCCAACTTTTCTGCAGTTATATTTGAACAGTCTTGTTCCCTGGGTTTGGGGAGGTTGCAGAGAGCATTATTTATGGAATTGATTTACTCTTTGAGAAGGCTAGAAATCTGGTTTGTACGATCAATTGTGATATATTCTTTGCCAAAAGTTCATGCATTTCGACACAATCAATCTAATATTGGATGTACGATCGTCATGCAAAGAAGGACCTTTTAAGAAATACGAGACTTTTGAGAACTTCTTCCACTCTACCACATCGGAATTGGAATGCAAGTGAAAGGAATGGAATGGGTTGGTGAGATACAATACCTGGAAAAATCTTACCCGCTGTCACCCAAACAAATGCAGTGTTCACTGCTCTACATAATATGCTTATACTTGTGGTTTTCCAACTATCACGTTTCAATATCTAATAAAAATTGACCAAGCCATGTAGGTTACCTTTTCAACGTGATTCTATCTCCTATTAAACACAACGAGGCATCTAAAAAAATTTCATGGCTTTCATTTAGGGGCACGGGTTTCCAAACGAGTCAAATGGACCTCTGAGATTTTCTGCTAAGAATAGCGTGAATGCAAGAACTTATTTCAGGATTCAAATCGTAACTCAAGCAAACTTTGAAATATTGGTCCGACTGGCATAGACGGCCACATGTCTATAACATCTTAGTTCTTGATCTGCAGAAGTGACGAAATGTGATTAAAAAATCCCATAACTACATGAAATTTCTTCCCTCCAAAGCTAAGGATAGCAAATAGGGGTGAATGAGTTGCATCTGTAGTTGCATGTCAATGAGGCTAGTATCAAAGTTGATCAAAAGAATCAACTCTAATCACTTTCATCTGGTTACAATTTTCATCACAATGATACACTGATGAAACATCAATGATCCCCACAATCTAAGTCGCATAAAAAACGCAATGTATAATTGCTACAGGTATACTGTTTCCAAACTGACTAGTTTTGTTCTGAAAAGAATTCGATTATCCAAAAATAAACCTTTTAAGAAACAAAATGACACTCATTTACATGCTCAGGAATAAAGACTGACTCAATAGATGAAATAAAAACTTAACAAAAGGAATCTTTTAGCGTAACTAAACCAAGAACCCACTGAATCTCAATTTCCCTACCTCAACATGCATTTAAGAACAAATATGTTATTAATATTCTCTATATATGTATAATATCCTAGAAGGGGACTCATATCGTTTCCTGCACAAGAGATAAACTAGGTGTGCATAAAACGCCTTGCATTAACTACTCATCGTTGTCTTTTTCTCAGAATCATTCGAGAGTAAGAGTAGTCAACTGTTTTATCGCACAACGCACCTGATCCACAGATGTTAAATGGCACTTGCTCAGTAGTTCCTCCAGGCATCTCAGCACACCCTCTGCCACGTTATCACTAATCACGTGCCTCTTCATTTCTGTGCCGCCAGACCAGATAATCCCCTCCGTTGGTGCCATTTGGGGGGATCTGCATCCGATAGCCTCATCCAGGAGGAGTAAAAGCGGAAGCAGGGTATAGCTGAAGCACGAGAGAATCAATGATAACCGAATCATTCAGTCACAAATATATTTTATGGAAAATTGAATACACGACATCACTTGCGTGCTATGATCATAAAAGCGGACATGAAGGGATAGCGTTCTCGATGCCAACGCTCACCACTTCGCAATCGCAAAACAAGGAATCATCCCGACTCTAAGTCATACTTAATCGCTTCCCAATCCCAGGAGCCCACTATACGGAGTGAGACCAGTCTAGAACAGACTCCCACAGACTCGGGAAGCAGATCCAAAATACGCCCCCAGAAAGGCCATGTCGGTGAGGAGGAGGCTTACTCGAGGCAAGGCTGGAGGAGGAAGCCCGATGAGTGGCGGAGGAACTCGGCCATGTCGGTGAGGAAAGGCGCGTCCTTCCTAGGGCTCCGGACGAGTGCCAGCATCTCCAGGCAGCAGAGCCTAAGCCTGGAGAAGACGCTCTCCTGCGTCTCTCCGGTGATCCCTCCATCTCCCGGCGGCGGCGACGACGACGACGCAGACGACGGCTCCTCTTCTTCCATCATCGGCACCGGCGAAGCTCGAGAGAGGGAGACAGGAAAAGGGCGGGGAGCTGGGGTTTTAGACCCGTACGCAACGCGACGCACCATTTCCGTGCACAAGATCCGATTATAGGAACCGATTCTTCGGGAAGGGAATCCAAACGCTTACCCTTCGGTCATTGTCGCGCAGACCGGCAGCTTAGAAATCGTGGACTTTTTTTTTTGTTAACTAAATAAAGAAAAAGCGACTCAGAGCTTATAAGTATAGCTAAAAATGATTCCAAAATATATTTCGGTCCGATTCCGATAATTAAAATATCGACAAGGGTTCGGGTGAAGTTATCGAATTCCATTTCAAGGCTTGATCGACGGCACTAGATGTAACTAGATAATTAAGATCGTAATACATCCCTCTCTCTCTCTCTCTCTCTCTCTCTCTCTCTCTCTCTCTCTATCTATCTATCTATCTCTATCTATATCACCCTCGTCTCCTGATCAGCTCAAAACGTAACAGTTCTTCCGCTCCCTCCCTCTCTCTCTCTCGCTGTGTGTGTGTGTGTGTGTGTGTGTGTGAGAGAGAGAGAGAGAGAGAGGCTGACGATGCCCAATCGTCGCTCAAAACGTGACTCACCTCTTATAGACAATTATCAATTATTTTCCTCGTTAAATTGGGTAAGAAAAATCGAGCCCTTCCTCTACTATGTCATCCCAATTAATTAGGTACCCAGAGAGAGAGAGAGAGAGGAGAGAGAGAGGACTGGATAGGCATTTGGGGAATGATTGTCAACGTCCGTATGTCGGCAACCACTTTGGCACACATAAAAAAACAAATATAAAATACATAGTGCGTTAGGACGAATGAATCGGACTTAGGAAAATTGCGGCGCCCTCCACATCACGTTAGAGACCATCATGTCACTGTAGATCTTCTTTATTTGTAATATAATATTTTCATAAACCATACATATTGGAAGAATAAATATATCATTGATATTTTTTCATCGACTCCCCTTGTCCTGTTCTACCCATTTCAAGAAATCCAGCCGTCATGAATTATTTTAGGCGAAGGTGGGGACAGCGTGTGAATTATTCATCATAATTTATTCATAAATTTTTTTGCCAATCAAGATCGGTGCCCACCCACGTAGCCACTTGGAATTCCAATTTTATGGTCGATTGATTAAATACCTCGAAATCTTTCATGAATAATGGGCAGGTCTTCGGATAATATTCCGATTCGGTTCAAGTCGTATAAATAAAAGCGTGATTTTGTTTATGTAGATAAAATAGTAGAGATTAATGGAAATTGTTGCTTAATCTGGTAAACGCTGGAGGCAATTTTGTTGCTGAGAGCGATGGGACAGATTTGGAGGAGGAAGAGAGAACTGGGCGGCGCCGCCACTGATCAGGGAGTGGCTTCTGCGGGGACGACGCTGCCACGAGGCGCCACCAGCTCCACGCCGGCGTTGACCGGCGGGGCCGCCGGCTTCTCCTGGGTTTGGCGGCGCTCGCCGTAGAGATAGGAGAGGAAGCCCCAGAAGCATAAGGCCGTGGCGATCCCCTTGGCGCTGGTGAACTTCTCGTCCAGCAGCAGCACTGGGAGGATCTCTCCAACCGGCAGGAGCATGGCGATCACCACGCCGGCGAGGAGGGCGGAGGAGCAGCAGATCACCCCCAAGAAGCCCAAGCTCATCACCTGCCAGAGGAGGGCGGCGCCCACCAGAACCAGATAGTACTTGGTTTCCCCTAGCTCGTAAACCTGCTCCGCCTCCCTTTTAATGGCCTGAAAGAACTCAAAGAAAGCCTGTTAATGGCGGTGGATAGGTCATAAAGACGGGGGAGGAGGAAGAAGATGGGCCTGCGCTGACCGGAAAGTCCTTGTTGATGATCATGGCGACGGCGGAGAAGACGACGCCGGAGACGGATATGATGATCTGCATCTCCATCACGGTGGTGAGGGTCGCCTTCTGCTTGAACCACCAGTAGGTCCACTGGATCAGAGGCATCATCAAGCCGTAAAGAACGGCGGCGCCGATCATTGCGAAGAAACCCAGGTAATACTTCTTGTCTGACTCCCCGGGGGGGCGGTCTCCGTTGGACTGAACGCCGAGCAGCACCGCCCCGATCACGAGCAAGACGATGGCGTTGATCGAGAAAGCCGTGAACTTGTGCCTCACCAGGAGGAAGGCGAAGATCGCCGTGAAGACCACCTGCGTGGCGATGAGCAGCGTGGAGGTGGACACGGGGAGGGTCATTGACCCGTAGGCGTACAGGTAGCTGTCAACGGCGGCGATGATTCCGATCCCCACGCTCGTCGCCATGACCTTGGCGGAGAGCTCGACGAGCTTTCTCTCTCCTCGCCGCGAGCTGCGGAGATAGGCGGCATAGAGAACGGGAAGAATGACGGGAAAGGCGATGAATTGGGCTATGGTCGTCACCCAAACCCTGGAGCCGCCATGCAAGAAATAGATGCGGGTGAGGAGAGGTGCACCGACGGCGCCGACCACCAGGAAGATGATGCTGAGGAGGAGGGTTACTCGTCTTATGGTTTCCTTTCTCTCTCTTTCCGTCTCCTCGCGGTCCGGAGCTTGGGCTTCGATCGCCATGGAAGAATCCTCTCTCCACAGTTCTTCCCTCTCTGACAGAAGGCGTGGGGCCTTCTATAGATAGGATCGCGCGCGCCCTCCGAGGAGAAATAATGGCGATACAGGATGGGATCCTTTAGATATTATAATTACTCTGGTCGAACCCGTTTCGCCAATCAGTCAACGGAGTCCGTTCACCCCTTTCAGGATTTCGCTCCGTCCATCTCCACCCTTAGTTCGTAATCCGAACTGTCTCAGCAGCCTGACAAATGTTCCTTGTCCTCGCTCTTGATCTGAATAGGTGTGCCTACTGGTCAACCCTTGCTGAAAGCGCCATGAGCGAAAATGACCTCTTCTAAGGTCCATTTTAGACAGCCGTTGACCCCTTCTTGGAAAAACGGATGATGATGACATTTCACCGAAGATGACAGCTGCTAATAAGGGAACTCTTGCGGTCCGGCTAGACCGTCAGATTCAGCCTAATCTCCTAGGGTTTTGACCCACTTGTTGTTAAACTACAGATCAAACTATTTCCAGTCAACTCCGCCCCCGATTCGGAGGCCCTCTCCTTTCCTTCTTCAAGCCAGGACCTGATTCCTCCTCAGGTCCCATCTTCTTCCCCATCACCTCACACACAAAGTGATAGCCCTTCCCCTCTTCCTTTGCTGGGCCTACTTTGCCGGGACTTTCTGCAGACTTGAGCTGAGTAAATTTTATGCAGGCTTCATTAACCCCATCCCCAGCCCCATCACTTGGCCTTTGTGTTGTCCACACCTCAGGCAGGTTAGTGAAGGGATGCTGCCCGTTGTCCCTCTCTCTCTCTCTCTCTCTGTGTCAGTATTCAGTATGCAGTAATCATATTGGCTTGATGACGTTCAGGGTTTATTAGTTTACGGGAATGAAGGCCCTGGGGGGCAGAACGATGTCACATATCGACAGTATAGCAGTTAGGAACGATTTATTTATGAGTGGAGTGTGATATCTAAAACGGACGCGAAAGTTCGTGAGAAAGAAGGGGCCCAGAACGTTATCATACGTAGATGATAAACCATTTGGGAAGGATTTATTGATTAGTGGAGTATGTCACCCCCTACGAACGTGAGAGTAGCTGAGAAATCTGGGGACAATAAAGATTGCGTCTAAGCGATGCCATCCATCGGCGATATGGGATGATGCCGCGGTAGCCACCGAGTGGAGCACTAAACAAACGGAGGATCACAGGGGCCCTCTCATTCAGAGAAAGGTTCAATTAACAATACTCGGGGGACAGGTTGGCGTACCGATTTAATGCTATCATGTGAAGATCAGTTCAAGTTGGGATATATCTGTTACATCTCCCGTATCTCACCAATGGGTGTGTGCGTGTGTGTGACAGGGAGAGAGAGAGAGAGAGAGAGAGAGAGAGAGAGAGAGAGAGAGAGAGAGAGAGAGAGAGAGAGAGAGAGAGAGAGAGAGAGAGTGAGAGGGTGAGTGACTGAGAGAGATATAGTGAGTGAGTTAGTGAGAGAGTGAGAGGGTGAGTGAGTGAGTTAGTGAGAGAGAGAGAGTGCGTGAGTTAGTGAGGGAGTGAGGGAAAGAGAGAGAGAGAGAGAGAGAGTGGGAGAGAGAGAGGGGAAGAGAGCGGGAGAGAGAGAGAGTGTGTGTGTGAGAGAGTGAGTAGTGAGTGAGAGAGAGAGAGAGAGAGAGAGAGAGAGAGAGAGAGAGAGAGAGAGAGAGAGAGAGAAAGAGTGAGAGAGAGTGAGATTGAGAGAGAGAGAGAGAGAAAGAGTGAGAGAGAGTGAGATTGAGAGAGAGAGAGAGCAAGTGAGAGAGAGGGCGAGAGAGAAAGTGTGTGCATGTAAGATAGGGAGAGAGTGAGAGTAAGAGTGAGAGAGAGTGAGATTGAGAAGAGAATGAGAGTGAGAGGGGGGAGAATGTTTGAGAACAAATAGGAAAGTTTAGTTCCACATTGGTTGTTTCAATGGAATTCTTGCAGCAATAATTAGGAAACCCTCTAGATAGTTATTCGTTAACAAGTAACTAGATTTCATCATTGGTTCCCGAGGGGTTGACCCAGATTGAGACCCAAGCACCCAAGGGCCTTGGGACAGCTTACTTATTGGCCTAAAGCCATTTGTTTCTTTCATAGCTTGGTGACACAAACTTCGGTCCTCACTAACTTTGGACACATATCTATGTGCCCTTAGCCTGCTATCTGATGTGATGGGCCCACAAGCCCACTAAACATGAGTACCTTTTAACATTTTTCTAATATTTTTAAAATTAATTATTTATTTCAGAAAATTATAGGCAATTCATTTTACTCTAAAATAAATCAAAAAATTAACTAAAATTAAAAAATGTCAATAGTTAAAAAAATTTATTCCTTAATTATAATTTATTTTCAAAAAATTCATGCAACATTTTACTCATTTAACTCACTTTGTATCTAAAAAATGAGCTATTATCACACCCCACAACTTGAAGATTGCTAATCCCTAACAATGGAGTAAATATATTAATTAAAAACTAACATGTTTCAAAATATTTTATTTTCATGTAAAGAGATCAAAATTTCAGAATAGTAAACCTCTGCACACATCAAATTTTAATATTAAATTAGAGAAAATAATCCTAAGCAATTTTAATGTTTAAACACTCCTTAGGTTAATAGTCTAGACTTCTTATTTTATCAACAGATTTATCATTATGTCATCAAAAGATTTAATTCACTAGATGTTCAAAGTATAACATTTCAAATGAGAATATTCTTGATCCTAAATTTCTTTTTTATATGGGTCTCATGCATTAAAATGTACACTACATCTTTTGTTTTATTTTTTTAATAAGAAAGACTAGATAAGTAGCTTTTCCTATAGACATTTTTTGACAATGTAGGATGATGTCTCACACCCTAAATGTGTGCCCTTTGTTTTCTAGGCCTTCACACTATCTTTTCTTCTTCTTCTTATTTTTTATTTTAAAGATAAGTGATATGTAACACAATTTTTATGAATTAGGATGTAAAAATCTCCACCAAACTCAAATGATTAATCAAATTCTCAATTCATATCAAATACCATCTATTAAGATCAAGAAAAATAAATTTATAAAATAAAATCTATGTTATCTATCATATATTGATGCAATGGAGAATTCGACTTGCTGAAGATCTAGAGGATTTGATACAACTTGATTTGAGATAGATAGAAATCTCATTTTTGAATCCAAAAAAACATGATTTATGTGAAGATCCTTCACCTTGTCCATAGAATGAATGAACTTCGACCCTTGAGTCCACAAGAAGTTGATCTCGAATTCACAAGATCAGAAGTGATTCCTTGAACTAATAGCGAGGTTGGAATCTACCAGCAGTGAAGATAACTTTATGAAAAGAAAGGAACTTCGAATTTTATTCATAAAAATATGGCCTTCCTCTAGGGCTACATGAGAGGCCTTTATATAGGCCTAAAAGATAACTAACTTACAAGAATTTGGATCTCTAAAGATCCTACAAAATAGGAAATC
This sequence comes from Spirodela polyrhiza, assembly GCA_024713555.1. Taxonomy (NCBI): domain Eukaryota; kingdom Viridiplantae; phylum Streptophyta; class Magnoliopsida; order Alismatales; family Araceae; genus Spirodela; species Spirodela polyrhiza. Next base: position 906,515 of record CM046546.1, on the reverse strand, counting down.
TGTTAAAACAAACCTAAAATTTAAGAAGTTATGTTAAGAATGTTCTTAACTAACTACAATTCTAGAAGTAATTAAAAATGGCCCTAAAGTTAAGGAAGTTTATTACAAACGTCCTTAACTATTAAAATAACAAAAACATGAAAGAAAATAATGGATTTTAAGATTTGAACACATTTAATATGTGATAAATCTATTATTTAGTGAAATGAGTCTTCTCGCCTCCTGTTCTTCAAGATCACTAAAATTTGGCTGAAACTAGGCTACATCATATACCCAAAGAGTATTCTAACATTTCAAACTCTCGAATTATTCTCCTAATTTACAAATGATCATCCTAGTGTCTTTTGATATCACACATTCTTACTTATTTGTTTCTCATGCATGAAATATGACATTTAAAAACATAGTTGGCATGTTGCATGATCATAATTTATTTTATTTTATTCAATAAAAGGTTTTAAAGATATCTAGAGCGAAAATAAGAAGAATATGTTCTAATTTTTATCATCCTTGCCCCAATATAAAATAATCGAATTTTTCAATCATAAAACATGAATTCAGAAAATATAATCTCTAGAAAGTAAATTTTAAATTGATAGCACCTGATTATTTTTGCTACTTCAAACTCATCATTATTGAAATAAAAGTTTCCTACATTTAAAATCATAAAATAATAAAAAAATAAATTTAAAATTAACCCTAAATAATGAAAATTGAAAATTTCCTCAATGACATGAAATATCTCATCGAATTTAGGAAAGAAATACATATTTAAGACGAATAAAATTTGGCACAACTAATGGAAGAAATCTTACTAAAGGGGTAAATATTATTCAAAACTATTTTTCATTTATTTAAACAAGAAACATCTAAATTATAAGTAAAGAAAAAATTGAACTTTGAAAAGTAAAATTTTGGGCTGTCTCCCAATAAGAGCTAAGTTTAATGTCTTCAATTAGACCTATAAATGCTCAATAGTATTAGAAAAATCTAAATTTTCAGTGCATTCTCTTGGCTCATGTTCAAAATAAGGTTTAAGCTTATATCCATTTACTTTGAAACTTACACCTATTTTAGAGTCTCCAATTGTTGCTGCACCATATTGATCAATAAATTCAAGCAAATAAGGACCATCCCATCTACATCTTAATTTACCTAGAAATAATTTCAATCTAGACTTATATAGCCAAACCCAGTGATGTGTTTGTCATGGAATTGTTTCACCTTTGCCTTGTAAACTTTTGCATTCTCATATGGTTCATTTCTAATTTCTTCTAATTTCACGCAATTGTTAAAATCTCTTTTGACCTGCATGCATGATCTAATTCAATATTAAGTTTCTTAATATCCTAATATGCAATTGATGTTGAAGCTCAATAGGTAAATAACAACATTTTCTATGAAAAAGTCTATATGGTCAAGCACCTAAAGGAACTTTGTATGCTGTTCTATAAGCCCATAATACATTATTTAATTTATCAGACCAATCCTTCTTATCATATGAAACAACTTTTTACAGAATTATATTAATTCCTCTATTGCTTAATTCAGCTTGACCATTGGTTTGAGGGTGATATGGGGTAGCTACTCCATTATCAACTCTATATTTCTTAAGCAATGCTCTTAATTAATGATTAGTAAAATAAGTTCCTCCATCACTAATTATTACTTTAAGACAACCAAATCATGCAAAAATATAGTTTTGAAAAAATTGAATAACAACTCTATGATCATTCAGTTTAGTTGAAATAGCTTCTACCCATTTTGGCACATATTCAACAACCAATAAAATATATTCATAGCCTCTAGAAGAAGAAAAAGGTTCCATAAAATCAATACGTTAAATATCAGAAAACTCAACAACTATAATTGATTTTAAAGGCATTTCATTTTGTTTATGAATGCTAACAGTAGCTTGACATTTTGTACATTGTGTACAAAATGTGTGAGCATCTTTGAATAATAATGGCCAATAGAAACAACATTGAAAAATTTTTGTTGCTATTTTTCTACTTGTAAAATGACCTCCACATCTATAAGGCTATTTATTGTAGGAAAAATTATATTTCTCAAAATTATTTCTGAAATGTTCATGTGAATGAAATAAATATTTTTATTTATTTGACTTGAACATTAATACCTTTATCAAAGGCCTTGTTGTATTGTAAAGTTTATAATTCATTTTAAAGAGAAAATTGTAATAATTACTTTAATGAAAAGAAACTCTCTTAATGCTCTAATATTTTATGAAATTTATGAAAGAAATATATATTTCAAAACTTATTTGATGTCAACCATGTGATTATTGTATCAGAACGGGGAAAAGAAGAGAAATGAAAGAGCAGCTGTACCCATCAATAAAAGCATTCTAATGACCCAAATCAAAATTAAATTTGTATAAAAAATATTGAGGAAAGAATTTCTAATGACTCAAAATATTATTCTACAAGGTTGTAAGAAACTCTCTAGGGACAAATGAAGTTTCTTCAATAGTTTCAAAATTATTTACTTTAATGTAGAGATAAGCTGAGATTATAAGAACACATTAACCATATGGACACGTTGATTGGTTAGATACATAAGTAACCTTTCAAGATATTATTTTACCTAAAGAATGAATTTCAAAACTATGTTGATTGTACATGTATGTAAAGAATGATTGCTCACAATTAAAACTTAATTTAATTATTATGAATAAAACATTTTTCTCGAAAAATGTCATCATTAAGAGTTTTGATTTGAATGAGTGAACTTTAGAGAAAATATTGAGGCCATCAATTATTCACTCCATTTACACATAACTATTTAACACTAATGAAATGATATATGCTGAACCAACCTTTGTTGACTTCTAAGAATGATCCATATATAATAGGCAAACAATGAAACATTTTCAGCTTAAAAACAACATTTGAAGTAGCCCCTAAACGGGAAGGTAAAGTATCCAACTTAGTAATAGCTTCCAAATCAAGGTTGACAAAGAACTCATCTCTTATCCTGACCCAATTTAGGCAACATATGAATCTTCACTACTGTAACTGATGGGGACAACAAGTGAGACAAATGACAAGTTAATAAATGAAATCAGGAAACAAAGACAACATTCAAAGAATCTAAGAAGGGGACAATCTAGAAGTTATAAGGGGCTCAAAAACCATCCTCATCGATCAAGACAACGAGTAAGGACTGAGTGATTTAGGCAAACCATAATCATAGGTGATGAACCAAAAATTGTCGTTAGGATTAATGGTTAATTAAATAACATTTGTATATTAGACTTTAATTCAAAGAAAATGAATATAGGGTGAGTCCAAGTCGATCCACAAGAAAGTGAGAAATCAAACATCGAATTGTAATAAAATATAAGTGGATATTCAATAAATGTTTAAGAAGACTTCAAGAGAGATATTTGTGATTATTCTATAAAAGAAATTGAAGCATAAAAAGAAAGACATAAACAAAACTTAAATGTTGAAATGTAAATTGCTTGAAAGTAAATCTCCTTTATGGCCAATTAGTTCTCCCGACCTTGTGTCACTTCAAGATGAGAAGAACTTGGTGGCTGAAAGGGGGTGAGAAGAAACAAAGAGAGAGGAGATCAGAGCTCCCAATCCTTGAAATTTCTAACCCATTGTCACTAATGGGGAAGAGGACTCAAGGAAGGGATTGAGAGAGAGAGAGAGGGAGAGAGAGAGAGGAAGAGAGAGGGAGAGCACACGCGAGAGAGGAGAGAGAGAGAGAGTTGACGGAGAGAGAAGGAGACTGTGACGAGAGAGAGGGAGAGTGGGACGAGAGAAAAGACGACAGAGAGAGGGAGAGCGTGATGAGAGGGAGAGATGAGGGAGAGAGAGAGAGAAACCATGACGAAAGAGAGATTCGACGGAGAGAGAGGGAGAGCGCGACGGGAGAAAAGACGACAGAGAGAGAGGGAGACCACGATGGGAGAGGAGATGACGGAGAGAGAGAGAGAGACCACAATGAAAGAGAGATTTGACGGAGAGAGAGGGAGAGCACAATGAGAGAGAGATGATGGTGAGAGGGAGAGAATGGCGAGAGGGAGAGAAGATGACGGAGAGAGGGAGAGTGCGATGAGAGAGAGAGTCGATGGAGAGAGAGGGAGAGCACGACGAGAGAGAAGATGATGGTGAGAGGGAGAGAAGACGATGGAGAAAGGGAGAGCACAATGAGAGGGAGAGAATGGTGAGGGGGAGGGGGAGGAGATGACGAAGAGAGAGGGAGAAGACGACGGAGAGAGGGAGACGAGTTGCACTAAAAGAGGATGATCCCTCATTCATGAAAATGGAGTCTATTTATAGACCAATTTGAGTGCCAAAATAAGGAAAGAGAAGGCGCCAAATCAATTAGAAGAGAGAGGAGGTAGGGGAGAATGTGGAGGCCTCTCATTGGCTCTCCCCCTTCCTTGAAGCCGTGGAACCTTCCCATTGGCCAAGGGGAGGCGCCAAGTCTGTTGCACATAGGGGAGACACTCTCCCACTGCCCAAGAAGGGGAGGGTGCCAAATCAGTTAGGGAGCACATGGGCCCCCTTTCTCTTGGCTCCCTACTGGCTCATGTGGCAGCCATAGGTTGGCCCATGGGTCTTCTTTAGGCAAGCCTATTATCTCTTAATGGGCTTTGTAATGATTGTGATAAAAGAAACTCTCAAGGTATTTTTCCTTGGATGTGTGTTAGTCATAAAATTATAGTTTTTTATCTTTATTTAAGTGACTTATGTTTTCTCTATGCCAAGGATGGAATTGAGTAATTTTTATGTTTATTTTGTAAGTGGATAATGTATTAATATCCTATTATGATAGTACTTAATATGTGATTATGATGCATCATCAATAGGGTGCTCAAAATCTAATAAAGTAATTGTAGCAAAATCATGAGTAGATGTTAGCTCATTGTAAAAGTGGCTTCCTATTACAATCACTTGGTGACAATCCTAAGATAAATATATTAAAAGAGCAGCTAATGTAAGCGCAAGATGTTGGAGTATTGGCTGTGAAAAGAAGTCACCAAAGAGGCCCTAGGCCACATAAGTGATCATTGACCGTTGATCTAAATTTGTCCATTGAACTGACGTAGACCATTGACCAGGTTGTTGGCGGCTAGTGGAGCCTTGGATCAGCAATGCACACCAGGGGCATGGACCAAGCCACCTAATGGCTCGAACTGGTTTGGTAAAGGGGCTTGAACTGGCGAGAGCTATATATGCAGTGGTTCGCGAAGAAGTATCTGACTGAAGGGACCCATGACTCAAGGTGTTTATGCCCTGAGTCGGAAAATAACCACTCGATGGCAAGGGACCAACGGAGCGGTTTTGGTTGTAGCGACGGTGGGTGGTTGAGTGGTGCTGACGGCCGATGCCGATGGTGGAGGGGCACCGGAGGTTGCGACCAGCGGCAGAAGAGTGTGGGCGATGGTTGCCGCCGGTGGAGGGACGCTGGTAGGGGCGGATGGAAGTAGAAGGCGGCAACGGTTGATGGTGGCGGTGGCAGGTGAGGGTGGCGGCGAAGGCGACGATGAAAGTACTGAAGCCAGCGGCTGAGCGGAGGCGACGGCGAATGGCGACGACGAGCAGATGGAGCCGGCAATGAACAACAGATGCAGGCGGCGGCAGCGGCAACAGGAGAGGGTAATGATGGAAGCTAGCAGAGGCGATGGCGATGGTGAAACTCTTAACCGCGAGTAGCGGGGTGCTCTGACCAACCCAACCAATGTGAGGGGGTCTTTAGGGAAGCCACACTGGCACTCCCCAGCAACCAAAGGGAAGCCACATAGGCAATCCCCGCAGGCGAGCCACATTGGCAGGCCACATAAGCAATAGACACGATTCTTGATTCAAAATGCTGCCTCCCAACAGCTGGGGTTCGTGCCTCATATAGGTAGGGAAACAAGAAAAAGAGGGACCCAATAAAGAGAAGGCCCACTAATAGTAAATGAAGCGTTCTGATTTTGGGCAGGCCAAGTGGCTTCGGGATCGGTAGAGGACTTCTGGGGCTACTTCCTCATGTTGGCCCACATTGTGTTCACTTGCTAGGGCCACCATGTCCGGGGTGGTGTCTTGTCCTGCGTCAGTAACCATTCATTGTTCTAAAATCAATAAATTATGTTGTTTTCAATGTATTTTCAGAGAAGGATCACATGTAAAGTGTTACAATTTGATGTTGTGAAATGTTGATGACAGAAGGCACACATACAGAGTCTATAGAAATACAGTATTGTAAGAGCTTTAAGCTGGTATACATCATCTAAAAATTCAGTAATAAAGACCTATTTGTGCAATAAACCAAGTTCTGGCAGAGGACAACATAATACTATTTCTGAAACAAGCCAATAACTTGGTCATCAAAACTGGGTCATTCCTACTTCCCTATTCATGGGGACCTCAAATAAATAGCCTTAGCGCCCATAGAGATTCACAGTGTCAGTCTCACATAATTATTACCTACTAGGATAGGGAGCAGCTGCTGATGGATACGGATGCTCTCTCTACTCTCCGAGGGGTGTAAGGTGTGGAAACTGAAAATTATACTATCCACGAACCAACTCTCGCCACACATGTAGGTTTAACTAGATGAATTTTGACATCTTGTGGGGCCATTGGAGAAATTTCCTTTTCTGAGACTTTAGGGAGATGACTGCCCTTTGAATTAAATTGTATTACACTCTAGTTAAAACTTGGACTTTGTACAAAAATATTGTTGGAGGTCATAATTCCCACAAATGAGATAGCTCTATGAGTTCAAGAGGTTTTATGTTAAAGATCACTAACGTGATAGCTATATGACGCCAAAATGCTCGGTGTTATGACCATGGGGAGTGTATACTATGAAGCGTCCGACCATGGGGTCTAACCCCTCCATTTGCGATGACTGTTTGAAAAGTCCTCAATGTGAACGGAAATAGAGTTTAACCCAGCAACAATTAAGGCAAATTCAACATCCATTCTTTCCATATTCCAGGTCCCTCTAAACTACCCACTTTAGGGTTTAATCCCTCGGAGTAATTAGAAAATATTGTTCGGAGTAGTTTGGTTTTGCTGATGAGAGAAGTTTTGGCTTCAAGTCAACCCACAGACACCAGCCTACGATACAAAGTATCCTCGAGGGACGCATGGTAAAGATAAAGAACCAGTTTATGGAAAGGAAGTAGAGGCCAATTATTGGAGGATGGAGAACTACTAGAAAGAATCTACTAGACATGTTGATAAAGGAAATTTTCATCGAAAATTTACAGCTATTTATGACCTCAATTGGTCTTATGTTTAGCTGATTGTAGATGGTACACAACTTCAAGATTCTTTTTGCCTTCAAGATCATTTTTCAAGGGAACATCATTGGAGATACTTCTTGGGATGAGACTTTCTCATGATGGACTTGGTGGTATCTTGAGATAATTTTAAGAAAATTAAGTTGAGAAGATACTTTGAAGGTTCAACAAGGAAGATGCAAGTCTTGCGAGTACATCTCTAGAAAATAACTTCAGGCTGTTAACAGATCAATCACCTAAGAAAAAAGAGTGACAAGTTATGGAGGTTCCGTATGTCTATGGTCTCATGTATGTTATGGTCTGTACTTGGACCAAATATAGTTCATGCGGTGGAAACTATGAGCAGATTCATCGTGAACCTAAGAAAGAAACATTAGATGGATGCCCAATAGATTCTTTAATCCTTGAGAGGCACCACAAGTATGGCTCTATATTTTAAGAGGAACAATTTAAAGTTGCAATATTTTGTCGATTCAGATTTCTGTGGTGATGCCGAGAATAGAAAATTACCATAGGATAAATCTACACCTTGGGTGCCACTCCTATGACTTAGCTTTAATAACTGCAGACAAGTGGGGGAGAGTCAAACCACGTAAAGTGGTGCTTATTCTCTTGCCTCTCTTCCCTCTATCTCACTCATATTTGCATTTCTTACACTGCAAGGAAGGGATATTTATCCTCAACAGAGTTCTCTATTTGCGGTGAAGAGGATGCCGGTGAGTATAGACTGCAAGACGTGGGGAAGATGTTTCCGTCGGAAGGGTAGAGGTTGTTGGCGTGGAGTGACTGAGAAAGGGAGGGAGGGTGTCTCAGTACGCCTTGAGGTAGGCAGTGGTGATGATGGACACTAGCATTAATGTTCGTCACGTACTGAGGTTCTTTAAGGTAACTAAAACTTCGTTTACCTAGTGGTTAGAAGATCGAGATAATTTGAACGGAGGCTGTGTGAGTTTCCTTTATGACTTTACATACCTAGTGAGTTCACGTGAATTTCGAGTCTATGCTCATCCTTAGTAAAGAAATTATCATATTAATATCTCGAATCCTCAGGAGAATGATCATAGCTGGTCTAAAAACCCAGCTTTCTACTTGCTTTCGCTGTCATTCTTCATGAGCATTTTGTCCATGCTCTTATTTGCGAGTTTGAAATTCTTGCACTAAAGTTTCTGAAGGAAAGCCTCCACTGAAACTTAGAAAGCACCAATTATTAGTATTAAGATCAGTGACTCTTATGGCTGACGGTGAAAACATAATGGATGGCCTCTAAGGCTGCATTTTTGATCATGTAGTCGGAGAATACAGGGCTGACAAGAATCTTGTAACATCAACACATTTACGTCGATGAGCAGGACATAGACTGATTCCTTGTCCATGGTCTTATAACATTGAACACCTTTCATTTTAACCCAAACATTTAGTTTCCTCAGTTTGTACGGCCGTACAGCTTGTTGCTCAATCTACCTCCCTCTCCAAAGGGTTAGACACAAAAGAGATTGGCCGTTATCATCCTAGATTACCTCTTACAACGGTGATGAATTTAAGCCGTATCCCGTATGGATGGTTGATTACCCAAGTTTATGACGTGAAAAGACGATAAATACTACCATATTGCCAACATTATTCCATCTGTCCACACATCTAAATGTAAAATAAAAGGTGTGATTATTTGGGATAGGTATGTTCTTCAGCATCAATCACAAAAATTGGATCATTTGATTCCACGGTAGTCTTGAATAGGGGATCAGTCATTGCAATACGAAAAATACAAAATGGTACAATGAAGCAAGTGGATTCATGGATGGAGAAGCCATGTAATCGTTCTCCAGGACTGGTAAAAGAACGTAATAATTTACATCTTGAACTGCATGTCGACGGTTACAGAGTCACACTATGACACTTTCTGCAGCAGAAACAAAAGATGTTTTCCAGACCTCAATTTGATTAGGATATCTGTAAGAAAAAAACGCTCTCATCATCGTCAGCGCTCATGATGATAATGGATTGATGTGATTATTCACTTATGTATCCAATATGGAACAGTAACAAAATGGTATATGCTAAAGCAAAATGGTAAGAAGTCAGGTTGGGCGGACCGGTGGATCAGCGGCAGAACCGATCGACATATGCTTTTTGTCACAGAACAGAGAAAAGGGGGACTGTTAGAATGGAGAAGTCATGGGTAGCACTCCATATATAAAAGGGGAACGATCCCCTTCCCTTACGTCAGAGTGAGATGCACCAGCTGAGAGAGGTGTACGGGGTTTTCCATTAGAGTTTCCCCTTTGACCGTCGTCGTTTCCGTCTCATCTCGAAGAAGAGAGGCTGCTTGGTGCCGGCGACGCCGACCAAGGCCAGTCTGGGGCGAGAATCAGGGTGAGTTCGATACTTGACCCGTGAGAGTGTGCCTAGTGTCCGCAAGGGAATTCTCCAGTGGTGTGGAGTCACCAAACACCAACCATTTAATGTTGTAGTTCGGAAACACATTAACGTAGGAGTACAAATCACTAGGCTGCCGAGAAGAAAAGGGTGACAGATGCTCACAGCAGCATCTAAGAACCTAGATAAGGTGGCCTGGGGTTCTGACCACCGCGTAGTTTATTCATGTGTACGAATGAAACGATAGATCCATTGCTCAGGAGAAAAGTTTTACGGGCACTGGAACCAAGCGGGCACCCGCTTGCCGCAGAAATTCAGCAGCAGCGCAACGTCCTCGGGAACCCGCACTCCTAGGCCGAGGAAGCTGTTTCTCGCAGCGAAGCAAAGGCACACAACGGCTTGTTGTTCGGAGAGGTCCTCTATCAGTTCGCAACAAGGTCCTTCTTTGGGCTTGGCACGTTTTTGGAGAAGTTTGAGCACAGGAGCGCAAACTCTTAACCTGTTGGGATTAATTCGGCAGACATCAGTTGGGACGGGAGGAGGCGGAGGCGGCGGCGATGGCGGTGGTGGTGGCGGTAACAGGGTGGTTGGAGGTGGGGATGGAGGTAGTTCTGGAGGAGTTGACGGAGGAACGGCCGGGGGTGCAGACGGAGGTACCACTGGAGGCGTGGACGGAGGTTCCGCCGGGGGTGCGGGCGGAGGTTCTAACGGAGGCGAGGGTGGTGGTGGCGGTGACGATGGTGGCGAGGACGGGGCTTCGGGAGGTGAAGATGGAGATTCGACAGGCGGGGCAGATGGTGGTGGAGTCACTGGTGGTGGAGGAGAAGGGAACTCCGCTGTGGATATGGAAGAAGCCAAGGTGACAAATAGAAGGCTCACAAGGAAGAACACTGATGTCGTGGCTGTCGTCTTGGCAGCCATGACGAGCTTGCTGTTGGGTGATTCCAAGGTTGTGTTTGGGTACGCTTTTATAGAGATCGGTAGGAAGCCTTGTGTGCTGAGATACTAAAGTCCACTTTCGATAAGGTTCAACTTCTAGATAAGCAATTGGCTTGACACGACTCCTACTGGTGATGGTAGTATGAAAGAACGTTTGATCTGATGGCCTGTAGTTGGAAAATTTATTTTCCGTTCAATGCTAATGGATTGTGACTTCGAAACGAATCATGAAGAGGAGCCCCTTTTAAATTTAGCATCGGTCGCACCCTCAGCTAATATCGGGTCAACAATAAAGACACGCTGGGGAAATTCCTCATTAATATTTGAAATTAACGGGCGAATGTTAGCCCTCAATGATAGTTGGGGAATCGACAAAGTGATCAGTCATTGGGCATTTTTTGGTGTCCAACACTTAGACACCTTGGAATGGCAATAAGTTTATGTTAAGACGGAATTTCACATGGCCGACTTGGTGCGCCGGGTCTACGTTTATTGTCCACTAAGCATCTCCTCCTTTATTGATGAGTATTTACATTTCGAGGATTTTCAACGTATGGCGTGACGTTGCTGCTTTAAACGGGAGGTAAACCACGTATCAGTTCTCTAGGACTCTGAACCGAGAAGATTTCTGCTCTAATGGAGACCCCTAGTTATTGGTTTGTGGGGCTAACTTATTAATGCACGATTTTCTTCAATCTTGATATGTTCCATTCTGTAAGTTGACATATTCTGGTTACATCGCATTAAATATAATACTACATGGAGGATGGAGATAGAGATTTAGTCAACTCTGCTACAGCATCTATGTTTAACTTTCTAAGAAAAACAATCTATTTATTGAGGAGAAATCTGATTCTTTAAGTGAAAGAAAACCATGATTTAAACGGACTTGATGGAATCTGCGAGTTCGCCACGGCAACGTCAACTTTTTTCACCATGCACGCGCCACAATGCCTAGACCGCTGTATTTTCTCAGGCCTTATATCTTAATTTCAATTTATACACAGTAACTAAAGGCAATAATATTCTTAAGTAAACAAGAAAACGACAAACCCGGTCAAACCATGAAGCTAAAAGAAAGAAGAACATTGATTGTATACATTAATATGAAAATCAAATGGATAATTACAAAATATGCTCATCTAGATTAAACAAGTATATACGCATCAAGAAAGTTGCCAAAATTTTATAATTTTCGGATTAAAGTGTCATATTTCTATGATGTGGATGTTTTCAAAGACATTTTTCAATATGCCTTATAATTAATCAGGTGGGTTTAAAAGGAGAATACCATATACTAGTGCTTGAGAGCAAAGCGCTAGTGATGGATTTCACAATGATGTTAGAGCTCAAGGCCACACGAATCCTCGATTGCTATTGTGTGTTATTAGTTGTAATGTACCTGGTGACCCAATTTTCCGGTTTAGATCTTTCGCTGATAATCCGCTAGTAGTTCTTTCCGTGATGACTCCGCTACATTCAATGTTTTTACATGAATACGGCTCAACTAGGGATTCGTCTTTGTCACAGGGCCTCAGTAACTTTGAGTTTTAAAATGTTCATGAGATGCCCTCCCGGTATTGTGTTCTTTCTCTTATAAAAAAAACATTATAAGGGACTTGGGAGAAGTATCCTTTCAAGATATTTTTTTTTTGTGCTTGTTCCTTTGGTTTGAAAACTTTGTTTAAATGGAAATTTGAATTGCTCTCGGATTGTTCTCTATTTTAGGTGTTTTTTAGTCTAACTAACTGTAAACTAAGTCGGAAGATTCTTTATTGGAAAGCTCTAAAGGTCTAATGTATTTCATTGTACCGTGTTCCACGGGCAGTAAACTTCGGTTTTCTAACAGAAAAATGTTTTGACTTCCTCTATATCTTTATTTTGGGAGGTGCCCAGCATCTAGCCCTTTACCTAATAATAGTTACAGTTTTTTGTGAGACGAGAATAATCGAGATTAAATTACTTCAATGGCAGTTGACCTACCAACGGAAATTTATCAGAGTATTTTTCTGAAAGGCATGAAAGAAGAAGACGTTTTAGTGCTGGTGGGGATGAAGTTAGGGATAACTGTTAAGAGACTGTAGCGGGGAGGATTGAGACGGTTTTAAAGAGGTTAGGGGGGTGGTAACAGGGACTGTAACGTCACTAACTTGCCATTCACCCGCCATTTGTTCTGCACGTTATACAGATTGCCCGTTGGCCATCTATCCACCCTAATTATTTCGCCTGTTGGCCAACTGTTACTCATTTATTCGACGACTTCGCTGCGTTTAATGTTTCGTCGTGGATACGGCTAGAATTATGAATTTGGAATATTTTATTTTCTTGGACTTTGGAATCTTATTTACGTTCTAGAATAATTTTGTGATATCCTCTGGGTTCCTCGCTCTCTGTCATGATTATGACATGAGAATTCCAGATCTTGTGAACCTTCGTTTCGGACCCTTGTTTAGCTCCGACTCTTAGAAAGAATTTCTGACTCGGCCTTCCTGATGAAATCGTCATTTCGACAGATGAATGACGTTGCCACCATGTCACTGCTGTGCATTTAAGACCAGAAACGCCTTCGAGCCAGCTTCTCTGCGTAAACCTGGGCTCCCCGTCACACCAGATTTCATAGACAGGCGAGATCCAAAAGGAAAGTGATTGTAATTCTGATAACCCTGTACACGTCAAGACTAGTACTTAGCATAGAGTGAGGACGGCTTGACACACGTTATGACCACGGCAAGTCCCATCTTGAGGTCTACCACCTCTATTTTCAACGAGCTCTTAGAAGGTTCTAGGTACCTGTGAATCACCCAGATTAGGGTGTAGTTCCTTTCGTTAACTGGAAAACAATTGTTCGAACCGTTCTGCTTTTTCTAATGAGAAACTTTTTGGCTGCAAGTCAAGCCAGCGTTCACCATTGTACCGCGGAAACTAAGCGGGAAACACCCGCATAAGGGTGAGGAACCTGTTTTTGGAAACTAAGAAGAGGCACACGGTGGCTTGTTGATTAAAGTGTCCCGATCAGGTGGCAGCAAGGTCTTGAAGGGTTCCCACCCCCTATCCGGAGAAGAATGAGAGCCGGAACGCAGACCCTGAACCTGACCGCATCGATGATAAGAAACGGAGTTAGAACGCGAGAATGAGGTTGTGGGAGGACGGTGGAGATGAGTATGAAGAGACAACTGATGGTGAGTAGTGCGGGTGTTGATCAGGTTACAGCCGGCTGAAAGAGGGTGTGAGTGAGGGTGAGGCTGCCGCTTGGGGAGACGAGCGTGGTGGTGAAGATGGGGTTACAACCAGTCGGAAGAGGTCGCTTGTGGTGACGGATTTGCGACCGGTGGCTAAGAAGGTGGTGTCGAGGATGGACTGACGAGTGAAGATGAAAGGTTCTCTGTTTGCCGTGACGAGAGGCGAGGATTAACATTCCGCTGAGGGCATAAACGCTGGTGGTGTGGATTGTTGGACTCCTCGCGATTGCAGCTGCTTGAACAAATCAAGAATCGAAAAAAACAAAGATGAAATTCGATTCAAGAAAAGAGGAAATCCACACAGTCATTCCGTCAAACACCTTGCCTTTATATAGTGTGGGCCAATGACAGCAGGAGATAGAAGAAGTCCTAACTAACTTCTCGTCCAGCTGTCTTACGTCCTCCGTGGCACACCCTGTGCCGTTATAACTCCTTGCAATGAATGGTCGTGATTAACCTGCAACAAAACATCAACTGACAGAAAATGGAAAAACCCCAAATCAAGATATTGCCAGAGACGACCCCCGACGGCGTGACTTCCGGCGAGACACCACATGGCTGAAACAACCCCATCAGTCTCCTCCTTGATTCAGCTCCTCCGTGGCGACGTTCACAACGCCCAGACGCTTTCTCATTTCAATGAATTTCATCCTTCCGAGAGCTTTGGTCAATGTCTGCCAGCTGATCGTCCGTCTTCACATAATCCACTTCAACCTTCTTGTCTTCAACACACTGGCGGATGAAGTGATACCGAACATTGATATGTTTAGTTTGGCTATGAAATACTTGATTCTTGCTCAAAACAATAGCGGATTTGTTTTCCACTAGTAGCTTGAATGTCTTCTCATCAGTTCCACACAGCTCATTAACGAGCCGATTCAACCACACACCCTGACAGGCTGCAGTAGTGGCAGCTATATACTCTGCCTCACATGATGATAAGGCAACCGATTTTTGCTTCTGTGATGCCCAACTTATCAACAAACCTCCAAAATAAAATACCATACCTGATGTACTCTTCCGATCTTGTTGATCCCCAGCAAAATCACTGTCAAAATATCCAACTAACTCTCCCTCCTTTTGACCTTTGACATAGGATAAACCATAGTCAATTGTACCTTTCAGGTACCTCAGAATTCGCTTCACTGCAGTGAGATGTTCTGAGGTTGGCTGCTCCATAAACCTGCTCAAAAATCTCACAGAATAGGTCAAGTCAGGTCGAGTGTGAGTCAAGTACCTTAAACTCCCTATCAAGCTTCAGAAGTAAGTACTGTCAACTAGTGCCCCTCATAGTTGACTGAATTTGACTTTGGATTCAAGAAGAGTATACACTAGATTGCAGTCCTTCATTTTAGCAAAGTTCAAGATACTCTCTGCGTACAATTTCTGAGATAGAGTGATTCGATCATTCCCCTGTTCCACCTTGATTCTGAGATAGGAGGATAGAATCCCAAGATCACTCATCTCAAATGATTGCTTCATTTGGTTCTTAAAACCAAAAATGTCACTCTCAAGTTCACTTGTGACTAGCAAATCATCCACATAAACTCCTATAATCAACTTACTCTGTCAGAGCTCTTTAGATAAATGGCATGTTCATGTTTGCTTCTTCTGAAATCGAGTGACATGAGACAGTTGTGGAGCTTATAATACCAAGCCTGAGGTGCTTGCTTAAGCCCATAAAGAGCCTTCTTCAATTTTAAAACATGAGTTTCCTTGCCTTTCTCAATAAACCCTTCTGGTTGCTTGACATAAAGTTCCTCCACTACTTCCCCATTAAGGAAGGCTGATTTCACATCTAGATGGTGTAAAGACCACCCATATTGAGCTGCAATAGCAATTAGAGCACGAATTGATTCAAAACGAATGATAGGAGCAAATACCTCATCATAGTCGATCCCATATTTTTGGGAATATCCCTTAACAACTAGTCTTGCCTTGTGTCTCATCATGTCCCCTTGTGAATTTCTTTTCACCTTGAAGATCCACTTCAATCCAATTGGTTTGCAACCAGTGGGAGGTGCAACCAAATCCCAAGTGCTATTTCGTTCAATAGCTCGCATCTCCTCCTCCATGGCAATCCTCCACTTCTCATCTCGAGAGGCTTCTGCAAAAGTTGTAGGCTCTTCAGCTGAAACCATACAATCTTCAGTCTCTTCATATAATTGAGTGAGAGTCTTGAATTTTGCAGGTCTAACAGGATGAGTCTGCTCTGAGTCTGATGGAGTTTGAGAATCGGGTAGTTGAAACTGTGACTAAGACACTTCATTTTCGTCATTAGAGTATAAAGGTTCTTCTACCTCTGAGAGAGTGGAATTTATAGGAAAAAATGTGAGAGTAGGGACATCCTCACCTTTATTTTCCCAATTCCATTTTGCCTCTTCTTTAAACACCTCATCTCGACTGACATGGACAGTCCCTTTGACCGGGTCAAAACAACGATATGCCTTTATCCCCACTTCATATCCTATGAAGACCATAGGTGTGCTTCGATCTTCCAACTTCTTCTGAGGAAACTTAGTACATTTCACATGTACAGGAGAGCCAAAAACTCTCAAATGCTCTATAGATGGCTTCCTCCCGAGCCATTTTTCATAAGGGGTCATACCTTGCAAGATGTGTGTGGACGAGCGATTTAAAAGATACATTGCAGTACTCACAGCCTCACCCCACAATTCTCTTGGTAAGTTCTTTTCTTTCAGCATACTGCCAACCAAAGTCATAATTGTCCGATTTTTTCGTTCTACTACTCCATTTTGCTGTGGAGAGTAGGGGGCAGTCAATTACCGTTTGATGCCCTGTGAGTCACAAAATGAATTGAACTCATTTGAGGTGAATTCCCCACCTTTATCTATTCGAAGACACTTCACCTTTGTCTCTTTCTCTACTTCAGCTAGCTTTACAAATTTCTTGAAATGTGAAAAAGTTTCAGATTTGTGCTTGAGCATAGCTACGCACATTAAGTGAGAACAGTCATCAATAATTAGGAGGAAATACTGACTTCCCCCTAATGTGGGTGGGCTGATTGGTCCACAAATGTCTACGTAGACAAGTTCAAGAGGAGCATCTACTCTATGACTAGCTGATTTAGGAAATGGAGTACGAGATTGCTTACCTGCCAGGCAACTCTAACAGACATGATTAGGCACCCTGATCTGTGGAAGTCCCTCCACAATTCCTCCTCGTGACATTTTCTTCAAAAAATGATAGTTTAAATGACCAAACCTCAGGTGCCACAGCCGGCTTGAATTGTCATCAGCCTTGGTAACTAGACAACCTTCTACCACCTTTAACTTTAGTAGATAGAGCCATCCTTCTGTTCGATGAACCTCAGCTAGAAGTCCCCCTTTTCGATCATAAATTGTGAGCCTCCTGTTGTGCATAACCATTTTATAGCCTTGTTCATCCAATCTGCCTAGGCTGAGAATGTTTGCACACAATTTTGGTACATACAACACCTCTTCGAAATCAAATTTCTGTCCATCTTGACTAAAGACCTTCACATTGCCTCTGCCATGAATTTGTACACGAGAATTATCGCCGAATTTCACAAAACTAGCCTCAGATTCATCTAGGTGTGTGAAATAACTTCGGCGACCAGTCATGTGACTTGTAGCCCCTGTATCCAAATACCATAATTCAGGACTATGATCAAGAGAGATCGAACCTTAGAGCAGATACTCGGTACAACTTTCTTCAATTGCCATTCGAAGAGTAGAAGATGATCCTGAAGGAGCTGGAGGATTGAGAGGTACACTTGAAGATGGAGCTGCATCAACTACATATGCACGATCTTCTCGTTCTTTTTTTGAATTCCTGTATTCTGATGCAAAATGCCCAAATTTCTGGCAATTGTAACACTGAATTTGGGACTTATCGAAAGGCTTCTTTTCCTTCTCTTCGTCTGAAGTAGGATTGCATCCACGGCCTCTTCCTCTGCCACGGCCTCTTCCACGCCCTCGACCACGACCTCTTCCTCGTGTCGAAGAACCTTCATCAGCAGTTACTTTAGCTTTACTCAGTGCCTTAGCCAGCAAAGCTTGCTCCTCCTCACGAGACTCTCAATCCTTAAGTTTGAGTTCGTGAACCGTGAGCGAGCCTATGACTTCATCAAGACTTACCTTGTCCAAATCACTATATTGCTCCAATGACAAGGTAATGGCATCAAATTTCGAAGGAGTTGTCCTAAGAAATCGACGCACAACC
Source organism: Spirodela polyrhiza (assembly GCA_024713555.1). NCBI lineage: Eukaryota > Viridiplantae > Streptophyta > Magnoliopsida > Alismatales > Araceae > Spirodela > Spirodela polyrhiza. The sequence continues at coordinate 888,479 of CM046546.1, read as the reverse complement.
TCCGGCTCTAGCAGTTTTTCTCCCAACTGTCGTAATTCGGAGAGAATTTGTGTGAACTTCATCCTGAAATCCACCACTGAATTTGTCTTGTTCATTACAAGATTCTCATATTCACGTTTCAGGCCTTGAACTCGAGACTAAATGACATGATCCACTCCAAGATTCCGCTGCTTTAGAACCTCCCAATTCTGCTTAGCAGTCTTGTTGGCGTCCAATACAGGTAGCATCTCTTCTGAAACCGCACTGATGATTGCGGACAAGGCCAATCTATCCTTCTTCTTTGGCACATTGTCTCCTACAATCACCTGCCACAAATCATGAGAATCAAGATATACCTGCATACTCATCGACCAAACGCGATAATTCGTCTTGGAAAGCTTCAGAGATGGAGCCGCCGCTATCATCTCTCCTCCGCGCTCACCGGAGGTGTTAGCTTCACCAGCTTTCTTTGCCATACCTTCTCCCTTCGATCGGTATCGGCTCTAATACCACTTGTTGGACTCCTTGCGATTGGAGCTGCTTGAACAAATCAAGAATCGAAAAAAGTAAAGATGAAATTCGATTCAAGAAAAGAGGAAATCCACACAGTCATTCTGTCGAACGCCCTGCCCTTATATAGTGCAGGCCAATGACAGCAGGAGATAGAAGAAGTCCTAACTAACTTCTCGTCCAGCTGTCTTACGTCCTCCGTGGCACACCCTACGCTGTTATAACTCCTTGCGATGAACGGTCGTGATTAACCTGCAACAAAACATCAACTGACAGAAAATGGAAAAACCCCAAATCGGGATATTGCCAGAGACGACCCCCGACGGCGTGACTTCCGGCGAGACACCACGCGGCTGAAACAACCCCATCATGGATGAACTAAGTGTGGTAGGGAGGACGTCTCCGTAGGCCTTGAAGAGGTTGGTGGTGACGATATACAACCGCGTTCGCGTTAGTTCCCTTCTAAGATTTTACAAGGTGATTAAACTTCCCTTTACCTAGTGGTTGGAACATCGGGATAATCCGCATGAAGAGCAGCGAGCGTGTCCTTCAAGATTTTATATTCCTAGCGAGTGCATATGGGTTTCCAGCGCTCTATTGGTCGACAAAGAAAAGTTGGTTGGGGGGGGGGGGGCGGGGCTTGCTGGAGATTATGACCAAAGGATAATTTAAGACCAGACGGCCGATGGAGATGGTCTCTATGAATTTCTGGAAGTCTGCTTTGCCGCATTAGGCCCGTATAGAAAGTCTGCAAGGGGGATGGGGATGAAAGTACCGTTGACTCGGACGCTATGTCAATTCGTCGGCCTTTCTGGTCCCAAAAAGTGCAATATCTGTCTGGAGAGAGCATTTTAGCGAGACAAGAGTCATGCGTCGGAGGGCCCACATTTGTCTTTGTTCTAATAACATTATGGTAAACATACTGAACATAGATTGTCATTTATTTTGAGCAGTCTCATCCACGTCGTTGACCACTTTAGACGTCATAAATGTCATGTTTAGATCCATGAATTTGTCAAAGCTTGGTGTGAGAGAAATTAACCGTCTACTTGTAACGGTTGAGACGGTCATTATTCATGGTTGGCTGGGTTGGGGAAGGCAGCAGTTGTGGGGTAGCCACCAGTTCATCCTTGACCCTCTACTTTATTTATTGACAGCTACGTAATTATGACCACTTCACGGGTCACGACACAATTATTGCACGAATTATGTGTCGATATTTCGGCAGAACGACAGATTGGTGGGGTCCAGAGGATATTATTGCACGATTCTCTTGCATGTTCATCTGTTCCAAGTGGTTGGCAGAGGAACTAAAACTAAATGGGATATGGATATGGAGGTTCTGTCAACTAGGATACTAAATGACATTTATTTCAAAGTTCTAGTCAGATAAAAGAAACCCTATTTGTGAAATCGAGAAAACTGCATCAGGCTCATAAACCATATTGTAATCCCTCGAGAGTTTATTCTATTCCTTAGCTCGACTTATGTTGTTCAAAACAACATATCGCACACTGTCAGCGTAAATTGCCAGGATAGCTGTGATGTTCAGGGTGATGGAAGTCGGCAATAGTTGCTGTAAGAAGTCTGGGTGCCTCAATCCACGTCTGACTTTGTTCCCCATTTGGGCGCGGAGGAGGTTTCTAAATTACTGTGCCATCTCTACTGATCATTTAACTAGTTCGTATGCTTATCGTTCTTCTCAGATCACTTCGCCGTGCTTAATGTTTTGACATGGATATCAGTTAACTAAAGGTTCAGGCCTTTTGAAAAGACTTCGATCCCTTCCTACGCTCTAGGAAAATTTTCTCTTTTCTTTTCCTCTATTGTGATAGAAGAAAGGTATGAACATCACAAGGGCACAAATACCTGCAGCAAAAAGTTAATTTGCCGAAAAAGTTACCCACCAGGTCTGAACGTGCTGAAAGAGGAAACCCAGATCTTGTTGGGAAAGCAGGAGGATAAAAATACCCTCACCAGCAATCAAATCGTCAGACATGTTTCCCTTTTAAGTACCAATGTGCCGTAACAACCACGAATAAACATACACATATGTCAATGTAGAATAGAGCATAAATAGTAAAGAAAATGATACACCAAGGTTTAGGTCGCTCCAAAAAATCTCCTACGTCCACCGGGACAGGTAGAGGGATTTCTTTGATTGTAACATATTGAGAAATACCCTGACTTGATGACTGAAACTCTTTCCTCGAGATAATATTGAACTCGTCTGCCTCTTGTAGGTGGTGCTAAAAGTAATCCTCCCGTTTCTAGATAAGGCCCAACCACTCAAAAGTTCAGGAAGACCCGACTCTCAACCTCGTCTTTATTTAGCCTAGATGAGAGAGAGAGAGAGAGAGAGAGAGAGAGAGAGAGAGAGAGAGAGAGAGAGAGAGAGAGAGAGAGAGAGAGAGAGCACAAAAGCAATTAGAAAAAAACTAAAAACCAAAGTCTAAGATGGGTCAGCCCAGTTTAAACAAAAGCAGCTTTTTGACGGCCGCCGTTTTCTTTAGCGTGCCATCAACCTTCGACAAAACTTGCCTGAGCTAGTTGACGTCGACGCACGCCTCCAGGGGAACATGAAAGGGTGATCGATCACGCGCCTCTGGGCCAACATTGGAATTAAGATATGTGGTTCAAAGGCTGGCACCTTTAGATTACTTAGTCTTCTTCGACTCTTTTAAGGACTAGTTCCAGGCGGCGTACTGGGTTTTTATGCATAAACCCTACTAGTCAAACTGCTTGTCATTCTGTTAAGCAGATGAGAGCTGCACACTGGCATTTACGAAACCCCGATTCTTCGGGCCCACCAACATTCTTGAAACATTCTTTCAGTATTCAACATCTGGCTCGATATAGATTTCAAACCTAGTGTGATGGAAAATGAAATAATGAAACAGAATCAAGCAGTTTAGGGTACTTAACTTTGAACTTACGGAAATCAAATGCGATCATTGATAAAGATCATCCAATAAAGATAAGTGGTTATCTTATGATCACTTCATGACAATCATAATTAGAATATATTAAATGAGCAGAAAAAACGAGACGTGGATGCCAGATTACCAACTATCAAGAAAAGTTACTTGAGATACCCCAGCTGCAGAAGTTGATCGTTGACCTTAGGCATTCACCCTTGACCAATAGTTGACCACTAGATCGTTGATGTTTGACTGGTCTTGACTCAAACAGGACGAGGTGCCAGGCTTGGACCAGACTGTCCAAATGGCTCGGACTGACTCAACGAATTGATGCGGATCTGACTGTCCACAGAGACCCAAATTGGTTGAAGGTTAGTTCAGACCAAGGGGCTCGAGACGTTTTGGGCCAAGCTAGATAAGGGTGGTCTGGTCGGATTGACCTGGACCGGTGCTGGCCAGCAGCATGGATCCACGAATCGGTATTTTTAAATGATAACTAGGAAAGAAATCGCACTGATGGGTCGTACAAGGAGGGGAAATGATGCGGGACAGATAATGGAACGATCTGGTTACACCTAGAAACGAGCCTGCAATTCTCACATCAGATTTGAGTCAATACAAAGGGGATGGCCTGGTCAATCCGCAAAATAAACCTGCAAGATTTGAAGGGGGATAAGGGTCAACCAACGTAATAAGAGATACCTAGGCTAGGTGCTCCACTGTCAACAAATCTACGAGGATAAGTAGGGCGTTGGCGATCAACTCACTTAGGGAATGTTGACAACAATAGAATATACGTATATCTAGTAGCAGGCACGACAGAGATATGATTGGTATACTAGAAGACAAATTACTCAAGAGGAAAGGGGATTCTTAGGGGTCACCTGTCGCCAGTGGGGCGGCACACCGGGGCTTGCTCGAGAACTCCGGTTGACGAAATTGGGCGGCAATACGACCGTAAGGTGGGGTCGTTGATGAGTTGTCCAGGCGGGCTGAGCAGTGAACTGTGTGTGCTGGGTGCGGCCACAATCGTGAAGAGCGTCGTTGAACAATGAGTGGATACGAGGTTACTGCACAAGGTTCAGAGCGATTGCAATTTGGGTGTAAGGAGTGTGTGTCTGTGTGTGTGTGTGTGTGTGTGTGAGAGAGAGAGAGAGAGAGAGAGAGAGAGAGAGAGAGAGGGAGAGAGAGGAAGAGGGGGAAGTGGTGATGGGTGGCAGTGGTGGTGATAGGGGTGAGATAAATGGAGGTTGGCACGACCTTCACGATTGCCCCTTCACAGGGTGGTGATGCACGACCATCCGGACTTCTTCACAGAGAAATGACAAAGGTAAATGGGCCTGGGGCATTGCGTTGCCGAACAAGTCGATGGTCTAGGCTCCTCTGTTCCCCACCAGGAAAAGGAAAGGCGACGGCGGCGACTAGCCTGAGAGAGGGCTGGTGCGGGGCTGTGGCGGCGGCGGAATGGGGATAGATGGTGGGGCCATTGATGGCGGCTGGGGCAATGAAGGCGCTGGGGCAGAAAGGCTGAACGGTGACTGCCGACGATGAAGGTGAAGGGGCGAGATGGACGGCGGAGACTAAGGTGACAGCGACGGTGGCGAGGGCGAATGCGGAGACGAGGGCGGCAGCGGATGAGGACAGCAATGAACGTGGCGGCGACGACGGATGGTGGGGACGATGACTCCGGGTGTTGGCAGTGGAAATGACGGTGATGGCAGAGATTGAGTCGGAGGCGGTGAAGGGGAAGGCGGAGCTCCTAACCGAGAGCGGCGGGGTCCTCGCGATCAATCTTACTGGGGCGACGGGGTCCTCTCAACCAGTCCTACTGGAGTGACGGGGTTCTCTTGGCCAACCCAACACGGGAAATGGGGTCTTGCGAGCATCTCTATAGAGGAACGACGAGCACAACTCTCTATTTATGAAAATCAAAGTCTGCTTCTGAAGGGCTAGGGCCAACCATTATATGGGTCTAAATCAAGCCGAGCTGAGCTCGATTCGTCTGCCTGCCGCATTACAACTAGAATGGGCTCGCGTCTTGATGCCATCGTGCCACTGCCGCAGTCCTTCTGAACCTGATGTTCTCAAGGTTGGTTTCTGCCAAACTGACGTCGGAGCCCCGCAACGGCTGCGGCTCCGGCACCTGGAAATGCTAGTGCGGCACCGCACCGGCGACTATGGCAACGCCTTGATAGAGATCGCTATTTCCGTTTCTCTCTTGCCTTACGAACATACTCAGGTCGAGCACCTGCGCACTTTTGCCCACCCGTCTTAGGAATCATGGAAAGGTCCCCCAGGTGCATGACACTCTCCAACCGACAGGCACACCGTGCCTCTCCTTCCCCGCCCGATCGAAGGTTGCTAGGCCTTGGACTCAGCATCCTCGGAGATGCTGAAACGATACTCAGTTTCTGCGGCAGGCCAGTGCGTGCTGAATTGGCGTGTGCTTAGTGTGGTGTCTCTCTCTATACATCTATAGATATCGGCGATGTGCGGTTGACGTCCTACCGTTTGACGTGGGCTTCTCAAAAGTTCTGTAACTTTCCGTAACAGGACTCTCTTTCTTCTCATAAATCCCTTAACTCTCAAGTACTACCTGGCACAACTAAATGAGAATCTTATTAATTTATAAATATATTTGGCAATAGGCTCGTGAAAGTTTTAAGACTAGACATAGACATTGTTAGAGATGAAAGCCCAATATGGACTTAGTGCGGAAGCTAGAAGACAGAAATGAAATGAACAACTCACAACTAGAGACACAAGGATTTACGTGGTTCGGAGGTTGGCCTCCTACGTCCACGGGCAGCGATGAAAAACTCCACTAGATGTAGAAGAAGTACAGAATAGCACTCCCCAGAACTCAGAATACAGACCTCTAATCTTGGCCCTCAAAGAACTCACTAGTTCCTCACCAACAAGTAGAGATCACTCTGTTGGAAACTCACTCCCAACCCTTTGGTACCCTCTGGTCACTGGTGCTACTACTGATGCTACATATGAGATGAGAAGAGATGGCCTCTATTTATAGACCTCCTGGAACCGCCTCGAGAAACGTGCCAGCGACTCTTCGGGAAATGTGCAGACAGTTTCCTCCTTGAAGCTGGAACGGTTCAGCTGAACTGTTTCCCTTCTGGTTCGGCCTGCCCGTTACTGGGCCGTTGAGAAGCGTGAGAAGCGGTCCACATCGTGGGCCGTTTCAAACGTCTCACCTTCTTTCTCTCTTCTCTCTCTCTCTCCTCCGCATTTAATGCGGTCTTCTCTGCTACCGTTTGAGCTGACATGACGTGGCCTTGATGAGCCACGTGCCCAACAGACACTACATTGTCCCTCGAGAATAACATTGGAAACATTATGCTTCCTATATGGATGCATTTTACGTCGTGTATCTAAGTCCTAGGAAAGTTAATGCGATAGTCAAAGTACAACATTGAGCTTGTTACGGGGATTCATTTTATGTCGTTGGAATACCTTACGCACAATATAGTACAGACAAAGGTCATGTACAATTAACAACATTAGGCCTATGAACAGGATATCGACTTCTGCCTATTATGTGACACCCCTTGCTCGGTGGAACGAGGTTCCGAACAGAACCTCGCTGCGTCCATGAGGCTGCATGGTGGTGACAAGAATAATGCTCTAGTAACAATGCTATATCTATGATCAGGACGTGGCGTAGGACATTAAATACCATGAGAGCGGCGAGTGGGAGCATGGGGTGGCAAGGGTGAAGACTGTTTGATGTTGCCGAAGAAGACCGAGGCCAGTATGCGGGGGAGCAGGCGGAGGTACGCTAGGCTGACCACTCTCTGACACATGGTCTTGGAACATGAAACAGTTTTCGCTGAACTCAATCATTCAACTTAGCTATCGTATTGGAGTAAGCTTCATTTTCTGAATAAAAGAAAGCAGTCTATTCATTGAGGAGAAACCCAATAATTTAGGCAGAAGAAAATTTTAATTTTGAGCTTGATGAAATTTGACGTTTGCTATCACTAAGTCAACCATCTTCAACATGCACGTGACACGATGCCTAGACAGTATATTTTTTCAAGTTTTCTATCTTAATATTAATTTAAGCTGGACAAGAATATCCCCAAATAAATACGGAAAGGACAGAGATTGGCGACCCAAGGCGATCGTTATGAAAGAAAAATGTTCACTGAATATACTAGTATGAAAATGAAATGCGTAATCATAAAATATGCTTTTCTAGATTTTAAAATTCAGTTATGAATGTTTCCAGACATTTCTAATTTTCGGATTCAGTTTTCGTATTTCTGCCATGTGCACGTTATCAAAGACAGTTTGGAATACGCCTTAACCTTATGTTTAACCGGGCAGGTCTGAAAGACGTATATCTTCTAGTGCTAGCGAGGTTAAGAGCTAGTCCTGACATTCACAATGGGGGGCAGGAAGTTAGCAATAGTTATTAGAACTCAAGGCCCACACCAATTCACCAATTATCTTGTACGTTATTAGTTGTAAAGTATCTAGTCGCCCATTTATCTGTATTGAATCTTTAACTTCTTATCCAATACAAATTAATTCAATGATGAGTGTGGTGCAATATATTTACATGAATATGTCTCAACTAGGGAGTTTTCTTGAAATCAAATTATAAATGAAGAAATAATTGCATTTTCATTTGCACGTGAATAGAGGATACATAATGTTTTTTTAAATCAATGGTCTATGATGTGTCTTTTAAAGCGGGTTTAATTCGTCACACGACATGTAAACAAGTTCTCACGAGGCTCAAGTAAAATGGCTCAGAAACCAATGTGATATGATTGATGCCAACGACGTCAATTAGGCGGGTCTTTTTTTACAGACAGACCTGTACTTAGAAAATTTATTACGAAGAACGCTTGTAATGAGTTAAAATCAATCTTGCTTTAACTTCGGCTTATACTGTTCATGTATTTATAAATGTCTCGTGTATGAGTGGATTACTTTAGTGTCATTAGTATGAGTCTCTATTGTTTTAATATATTACTTTATCTTCCGAAACCACTGTGGCAAACTACCAAAAGACAGTATGTAGTTACTTTACTGTTAATGATTTCTACTAACTCTCCATGTCTTCGTATCTTCGTGAATTTTTGAAGAAGGAATGCAAACTGTAAACCGTCCAATCGTTACATCCTTGGTTCCATCTAATCAATAGATTCTTAAATGAGATAAATCCGGGTAAATGTATTTTGTTAGAAGGAAAAATATTGAACAATTTAAAAAACTGCATTTACGAAACAACATGAAGGCATGAGAAAGTAAGTTATATCAAGCTTTAATCATCATCATCATCATACCTTGACGCTAAACATTTCAGGTCCAGTTATAATTATTATTTTATTTTTTATAAATAAGTTACTAAGAAGTGCGAAGCTATGCTTGAGGGAAAATGAGAAATTTAATATTATTCAAAAAGTCAAAAAGTTAACAACTAAGCTTACCAGTTATTGTTTTTATAGAAAACACTTGTCCATATATCTAATTCATCTTTGTATGAATTCATATATTCCTTACACTAGATGGCCTCTCCTGTAAATATCTAAATTAAATATGACAGAAAACTAGGTCACAGTTCTATGAGTTAATATTTTTTGGGAATGAAACGAAAGAGGAAAACATCGCAGAAATAATGAAGTCAACCATTGTTAACGAATACAGAAAAATAAAGTTTTTTTGGTGAACGAATAAAAACAATAATTTATTTATGTATGGCAGAGGAATATTGAATCTATCAATCTTAATACAAGTAATAAATCTAGCGTATCATTTTATTCTAACAGCATGGATTAATGCCCATACTTTGAAATCGCAGAATAGTGCAGAATTCAAAATAAAAAGCTAATCGTTTGTCACAGAAATGCTTTTGTCTAGGAGAGCAAAATAGAGGTTTGCCAAAAACTGTAAGGTCAGTGATCAGTACATTTGTGCACGAGCACCCACGATCGTAATACAAAATGCCCATAGTACATTTGTGCCCGAGCACCCACGTTTGTCACAAAAAAACTCTTCCCCATGTTAATACATAATACTCATACGGTTTTCATTTTCAATCTATTAACAGAGCAACATCACTAGTAAAACCTTTGTGAAGGACAGTTCTGACATCTTGAAGATTAGCGTGGAGTTGCAAGGAGTTTTAAGAACGGTAACACAACAGATAAATCAAGGTATCTCTGCATGTGTAAGACGGCTAGACAATTATTTGAGACCTATGTACTCGAGTCCAATGAAAGAATTACTTGAGCGTTCTCAACATTCGAATGAAACATTGTTGTGCACAACATTAATTTAAATTAAATAAGAGCATAGAAGTACATCCACAATACGGCTGGAACCTCGTCATCCTCGGTTGGGTGTGTGGAGGGTTGAGCCTTTTGCATCGTAAGTCTATTGGAGAGAGAATATGCAGTCTATTGGAGGGTTGAGCCTTTCTCGACGTTGAGTGCGGTGACTTTGGATCTGAGAATATTGCTCACGTCTATCAGCGTTTCGAGAGGAGAAAGAAGTTCGCCTTCGCATGGTCGGGTTCGTGCACATGACACCATTCACAAACTGTAAAAATAGCCCATATGGATATGCATAACCGAAGTGCTAAGATAGTTGCACATTGATCATGAGGGCTAGTAATTATTTTTTTAGAAATATGATGATTGTGTTCATTTTAAGAGTAAAATATATTCTGCAAATAAATCTAGGAAGGATCGCTACGTTGTCCTGTGGAAGTCGACACGGACAAGGGCTCTTCTGATGTGCCGTCTCGAAATACATTGTAGGCTAATTTTTTGTTTGGAAGGTGTTTATTTCTCTAGAAATACAGAATGAGAACCTAGCACCCACGATCGTACAAAGATAAGCAAAGACATTAATATTTGCAGAGAAGGAGAAGACATTCATGAAAATCCGTGGGGAAGAATGATGAAGCCAATAAAAGGTGGAAAGGACGAAACCGTCCACTTGGCGATTGCTTCGGAAATACCTAATACAGTTCCAGGCTAAAGAAACTGCCTATGGTGCGTTACTATGGGCATAATTCAACAGCTAAAAAACTTGGAAAATTCTTGGTAAAAAGTCCATCTTAGTAAGCACTCAGCGAGGAAATTTGAGGTCACTTCAGTTCGCGGCCCACAAATAGTTTATTTGATAGAGTAGCATAATTGATAAAACTCAATCCAAAAGATCAGGTATTTAACAGTAGAACCGTCTTAACAAGAGGAGGCATTCCACGTTACGTGAAAGACATACTGACTAACTCCTGTCATTAGCAAAGTCAGAAAACGAATTAATATTCAAAATAGAGAGCCCCGTAAGTTCCCAATTATAAGTCCAAGTGTTTTGAACGTTTAGTAAATTTCAGAGTTTGCTGGTTGGTAAAAGGGGTGCCCTCTGATATAGCAGGAATTGGAGCTAGCTTAAACCAGTAATCATATCCTGGGATAAGAAAGCATAAGGACAATTAGTTTCGAAGATTCAAATCAACTAATGTCTTCTGACGCTGGAGACTATGGAGCTCCGTGTTTCCTTGTGTCAGCTCGGGATCAGGGAAAGAAAACCGCGACAAGACACGGAATATTTATCAGAGAAATATGATTTTAATACCCGTACCTTTGAATAACTAATGTTATTATCCATTATCTCGTACTTAGTCATTTCCTCTGAGCCAGCGTGTTTCTGTATTTCTCTTTCCATCCCTAGGAATGCTCAAAATTTTGTTTCCTTCTGATATCCTTCTATTAGTCAGGAACAAACACCCCCTCTAGGAAATTAATTAAAATTTCTTTGCTGCCGATCATAGGATGGGGGGTTTTTTAAAGAGACTGTCATATTTGGAATGCTTTTTAGGATAAAGAAATTTCCATTTAAGAAAGCCAAACTTAAATCCGCTACTAGGAAGGTCATTTGCCGTTTCCTCGGTATTGTGAAAACAATTAATTGAAGGTGAAATTTTTGCTATTTATTGAGCAATTATCCTAGATATATTTTGGCCACCGGATAGGGAGCAGCCATTATTGAACATGAATGTCCCGCTCAGAAGGAGTGGGTGAGGGAAAAACTCAACACATGACATACTAACTGGTGCAACATTCAGAGGCTTTGTTGGGATAGGCTTGTATAGAGATGATAAACAACTGTAAGCTTGGACGCCTTAACCTGTCCGTGAGAAAGTTGTACTTGCATTACATACTTTGATTGACATTTTTGGCATAGTTGAAGGTTGCGTGAAAGGCCATGGGATTGAATTCAGCGTAACTGTGGTATTTGTTCGCTGTGAATGTTTCTATTGGCTTGAAATTCCCGGCAGAACCATACAACAAAAGAATCCGTTCCAGGGTTGTCATTGGAGGTTTCTATTGAAGTATGGATTAAATCAATGTTATTTTCATGATATTACATGAAAAATTGATTGGATAATGAAATGTCAATAGTAGTAACATGTATTGATAAAGACATTGCAGTAACTTCACATAATATGAAAGGAATCAATTGATTATCTGAACTATAAGAAATATCTTTGAACAATTTTATTCTTGCTAGGGGTAGAAACATGAGATATATACATATAAATGCAATAAAAAGTCTATATGACGTTAATTTTTCATCTGCCTATGCACGAACCTTAAAATTTAGATTTTCCATATTCGTGCTTTAAAAATTGACACATCAATAATTAATAGAAATGTCTCTGAAGATAAGTCAAAAAGCAGCAAACCTAAGAAAATTTAGTCACTGGATAGATATTTTATTTAATAAGATAAAATATCTATTTCTCGAATTTCAATTCTAGAAGCACGATGTGACAGACTTAAAACTGTTAGACAACTCTTTTGACTGCAGAGGCCCGAGGTTATACAGAACCATTTGAACCTATCCTAAATGGCTTCTTAGCAAAAGCTTAGAGATCAAAAGAAGGTCACAAAGTAAAGGGAAGAAACTATCAATCTGGACATTCCTCAATCTCTCACGCATTCATATTTCAATTTCAGTAGGCCTCGTCATCTTTGAGTGAAAACTACTTCAAAAAATATTCCTCACTCATGCACCAAAAAATAAGCAACAAAATCAAGTTCCCCTTATTTTGTATTATGCTTTCATACTCTATTATGAAATATTATTATTTTCTGCGTTGAATTTCCTGTGAGGTGCTAACCCTTAAGTTCAGTACCTATGGTGTCTATGACAATCTGGTAAATGCTTATAATACACTTGATCAAAGGACTCATTTTTGTTATGAGCTCATTCAGTCCCTAAGTACATGTGGTGTGCTAAGATGACCATCTTGGTCTTGAAATGTACTTGAGTTAAAAATTCACACCTGTCATATATGTGGCAGCCTTGAAAATACATATATTATGCTTGGTTAGTTGATACGTACTTGTGGTTTGTCTGATTGATTTCTCAAGCTCCCGTGGTGAGCTCCACATGAACATGAGTTCTTATGGTGAACTCAAGTCCTTAAGTACTTGTGGTGTGGTCAGCATAGAATGAGGCTTGTGGTATGCTTACGTCAATGTGAAGGTTGGAAAAGTGCGGCTTCGAACAGAAATACATACACTCGAAGAGTTTATAATGTAAGCCAGAGGTGAGGTCATAAGTTTGTTATAATCATAAAGCTTGATTAGTGAAAATCTAGGGTGGATTAACTTGGGAAGTGGACATTAGCGTTGCAAGTCAAACTATTCTAGTGACCTTATGTTGATCAGCAAACTCCAACCTTTTAAAACATTATATATGTTCAACCTTTCACCTATGAAAAATAAAATAAAATAAAGAGATAAAAGAGTCTAAAAATTAATGAAAAATAGAATATAAATCACACGATTCTTGATTCATTGAGTCTTTTAAAAACCAAAAAATACAAACTGGTATATCATTAATTATTTTCTGACTGCAATCGAATCACAGTAGGACCTATTTTTAGATAAAAGAAGAAAAGATATGTTCCAATTTTTATTTGTTTAAGATATTCGTAAGAAAACAATACTCACATCATTGTCAGTCCCGCTAATAGACTGGGACTTAGTTCCATTAGCGTACCCGATTAGGAATAGTAACTATAAGGTATATATTAAAAGAAAAGAGTAAACAGTTCAAAGAGCATCGTTCGTTTTTTGTTTTTTTCATCCGGACGTTGCAGTTTCGTTCGTGTATTTCTGGTTCCATATCGTGATTGTTCTGACTAAGTGTCCAAAAGGGACTCTCCAGGAGTTTCAAAACACATCGTTTAATCTTGAAGTTCGGAAACACGTAATCGTAGGGGTAGAAATCACAAGGATTACAGCAACGTCTTGAACTGGAGATAAACATCCCAGGGTTCAGGGACAACGGAGAAGTTTATTCATATGCGTACGAACTAGACGGTAGACCGTATTCTCATTAGTAAGGTTCTAAGGGCACGTCAACCCAGCAGGCACCGGCCTACCGCAGAAGTTCAGCAGCAACGCGACGTCCTCGGGAATCCGCAGGTTGAGGCCGAGGAACCTGTTTCTGGCGGCGAAGCAGAGGCACACTGGGGCCTGTTGGTTGGAGAGTCTATCGATCAGGTTGCAACAAGCTCCTCTGGGGGGACGCCTACCACCTACCCGGAGAGCGGAGAGAACCGGAGCGCAGATTCTTAACCCAATGGCATCGAAAAGGCATCTCAGACCCACGATGGGACGAGGCGGAGGTGGCGGTGGCGGGGAGGATGGAGGCGGGGACGGAGGAACCACCGGGGGCTTGGACGGAGGAACCACAGGGGGCGAAGACGGAGGTACCACAGGGGGAGAGGAGGGCGCTGGTGCTGGTGCAGGAGAAGTTTGTCCCTGCGCGAGTACTATGAATGAAGAAAAGGTGACAAATAGAAGGTTCACAAACAGAAGCACTGCTGTCATGGCCGTCGTTTTTGAGGCCATGACGAGCTCGATGGTTGGTGATTCAGGGGTTGTGTTGGGCCAGGCTTTTATAGATACGGAAGCAAGCGTTGAATGGGAGGATGCTGAAGTCTACCTTCAAGAAGGCTGTACATGCAATTAAACAATAGATTTGACACGATTCCTAGTAGTAATGGTCCTTAAAGAATGTTGGATCTGGTGGCCGCTAGCTGCCTACTTATCTGGCGTGGACTTTTGATGGGATGTGACTTCCAAGATAATTATTGAGGACATACTTTGGGATGTCGTCATACAGTTTGAAAGGTGACGGGCTAATGTTAGCCTTTAACAGTAGGTAAAGAATAAAAAATGGGTCAGTCATTCCGCAATGCATTGTCTTGTTTCCAACACGCTTATAATATATGGAATTTTACTTGACATTCCGGGTGAAAAAATCTAATTTAATACGGAAATTAATACGTTTAATTTGGTGTGACGAGTCTAAATATATTCTCCAGTGAAAACACGTTTGCTTTCAGTGATGTGGTATTGAGACTTGGACTATTTTGAACGTCGAGTGTGACGTGACGTCTACCCGTTCTCCGTTCAGCGAACCTGCCGACTTTTGATCCTTTCGCAATGTGAACCGAGCAGACTATTGCTCTGATACGCTTAGTTATTGATTTGTGGTGTTAACAAGATTATGCACGATTTTTTCCGGTCCTTATACGTTCCAATTGGCAAGTTTACAAATTTAGGCTACATCGCATTAGGTATAATGCCACGGTGGGATGCAGATGGAGGCTTAGTCAAATTCGCAACCGCATGACAGTAAGTTCGATTTTAGGATTAGAAAAAACAAATGGCACAGAAGAAAAGTTCGATAATTTGGCTAGAAAATGTTTTCTTATATAAACTGACTTGTTGTGATCATTAAATTGGATACAACTAAGGATATGATGTTACATCCATTATGTTTAGGGTAGTTGGTCGCACTTGCTCCTGTAAATCCGCACTAGAGACAGTAGATACCCTGGGAATAATAAACAATAAGTAGAGTAAAATATGGATGGAAAAGAACAAACTACAGCATGCGAGAGCGAAGAAATGCTGATACGGAACGACCACAAGAACGAGGAACTTTCCCCTCAAAAGAAATCTGCAAGTTCGTTACCGCTAACTCAACCTCTTTCACCAGGCACAGGCAAGATCCCTTGACAGCTGTGCGTTTTCAGCATTTAACTGTTAATCGAGATTATAATTGGTATACTCTATTTAAAGACAATAATTTCTCGGAAAAAATAAGGAAAAGAAAAATCCAGTGGACCCATGTTGATCAATGTGAAAGCCAACGTTGATTTTATAAAAAAATGAGAAAAATTGAAGACATCACCCATCACCAAATATCTTGTACAAGAGTTTGGGGTGCTAACAAGTTAAAGGATAGCTATACCAGGTTTGAGACAGAATTTTCGGATTGCTGGATTGTCAGCCAAGACCAACGTTTATCGTCACCTAAGGATAACCTTTTTGGTCGACGAGGAGTACAGATATGAAATTTTTTATATCTAGCACAAGGTCTATATTTATAAAACGGCCCTTTTGACCCATGTGCAATTCCCTTCTGTTATTTTGGTATTCCTGCAACTTATTTTGCTAGAGCTAGCATTCTGATAACATCCCCTTAAAAAACCAACTGTCGTAGAAGGAAAGGGGCGGGGGCAGGGGTAAAAGAGAAGGCAGATTAGTGACGGTAGAATAGCCATTTTCTGATTGGGCATTTAAACACCTCAAGGTGAACTTACTTTTTGACAGACAAGGATTAGGGCTCGGCAGAGATGTGGAGAGGACGGGAAGCCTCTTCAACTTCTTCCCCTTGTTTCTACGGTTCTGCTGAACCTCTAGTACCTTATCCTCCTTTGATATTTACTGCCATTTTCTAGTTTTGATTTATTTTGGTCTTCCGTTGGCAGCTGCAGGAGGATATTGCATTCACAAAGGCATGTAATGTGAGCTGTGGCCAGAGAAATCGATTGACAATATTGCATTCACAAAGATGTCAAGGAAGCTGGAAAAAGTAAATCTTTCAGCACAAGACACATAATCTGCCACTTATTTTGTATGAATTTCTGACAAGGGACAAAGTTACTCAAATATACCTGGTGAATTTTTCATTTATACCGAGGAACTATGGATTCGCCTTTGTCAGAGAGCTGAGATATCTTCGGATATTTTGGAATGTTCTTGTGATATAATTATCATACCTCACGGAACTTTGAACTGCCCTCTGGCTTTCTAATTCTTCTTTATTTTTCTGACGTCTTAAGTTATCCAGAACCATCATGTCTTACAACGTCGGGCATTATGGATCTGCGTTTCCATTCTAGGTACCGTGCATTCTTAGAAGACGACGATGAACACTCCCAGGAGACTCATATTTGAGAAGTCAATAGGCCTTTTGATTTTCGTCCCACGATATTGCTAGTTTAATAGCGGGAATGTTGTCCACGCTAACGTCCTGGCTTCTCAGGCCAGCGATAGCTACATATTATGCGTACCCTATGTACTAAGTTGCCATTTCATTATTCTCGCTGATTGCTGATATCTTGAGAATTGGTTGATTGTGTTCGTTCGAACAGTAATAGATACTTATCGAACATATCGAGGGAGGATTTCTACTGTCTGCTACAAGTCGTCACGGACAAAGTCTTTTGTGACGTTTTCTGATGTCATCTCACGAAATCCATTGTAGGCATTTTTTTTTCGTGGGTATGTTCTTCTGATGAAATACAGAGAGAAAATAGCACAGGCAATCACAGGAACGCTAGGAAAGAATTTAATACTCATAAAGGAGAGAACTACCATGGAAATCAGTGGGGAAGAACGATGAAGAGAATAACATAGAGCAAAGACAAAATTCTCCTGTAAGCCAATTCGTCGGAAATACACCATACACCTCAAAGTTAAAGAAAACTGACTAAGAAACTGATTTTGTGTACCACTATGATGCGCAAACTTAAAACAATTACAAAACTAGGAAAAGTCTTGGCGAGAAATACTTTCGTATTCGACAAAACCACCTCATTAATCACTCAGCAAGAGCAATTCGAATGACCTCAATTCATCGCCTCCAACTTTTTTTATTATCTACAATAATTGATAAAATTCAGTCAAAGAGGTCAGGTATTGTCCTATGGAAACGTATGAACAAAAGGAGAAATTCCACGTTACGTGAAAGCCATACTGACAGACTCCGGTCATTAACGAAGTCAAACAACGGATGAATGTTAGAAATAGCAAACAACGAGTTTCTATGTGTTCAAGCGTTTTGGACATTTCAGAGTTGATTTCTTGGGAAAACAGGTGCCCTTCAAAGAGTGAGCATTAGAATTAGTTGAAACTACTAGACCATCAATTAGAACCTCTGTTTAGACCTGTTATATACAAAGGCATTTAACCGTATGAAGTCGAATAGTTGGATCGGGGAATGGGCTCAAGCGGATTACATCCGAGACGGTAAACATAACGAATGGCTAGTTTCGAAAAGACGATAATTCTCGGCTGCCTATGCTTTGGGTCTATCACTGACGTCAGCACGCTTCTCGCGTCAACACATTCCATCATTGAAATTTTCCGATTTCCTCCGACGCCGTGAGGATGGATGTTCTTGTTTGCTTGTGCCCGTTGGGGATCAGGGAATGATAACCCTCCGACCAGACGCGGCATATTTATTAGAAAAATATGACTTTATTCCGTTACAATTGGAAAATTAGTATTATTAACCGTTATCTCATCCTGAGTCGTTTCCTTCGAATCGGCCTCTGTTATGTTTCTCTGCAAGCCAAGGAATGATCCTCAGAAAGCATTATAACAGACCTTGTTCGTGACGACTTGCAGCAGACGAGGTAGTGATCCTCCCTTGATATGGTCGACGTGTATGCATTACTATTCGAACGGACACAGTTAACCGATTCTCAAGGCATCAGCTATCACCCAGAATAGTCAAATGCGCAAAAGTTCAGCTGTCAAGGGATCGCGATGCGTCCGGTAACGAACTTGCATATTCCTTTTTGCGGGGGCAATTCTTCGCTCTTGTGGTCATTCCGTGTCAGGATTTCTTCGCTCTTGCATGCTGCAGTGTTCTTTTTTATCCATATTTTATCCTACTTATTGTTGTAAAAATTCTTAGAGTATTCACTGTATCCCGTGCGGATTTTCAGGGGCAAGTGAGACAAACTATCCTAAGCATAGTAGAAGTAACATAAAAAAATATCTTTAGTTGCATCCAATCCAACGAGAACAACAAGTTGGGGTATATATGCAATTTTTCCTACCTAAATTATCGACTTTTTCCTCTATAAGCAGATTGCTTTTTCCAACAATTAAATGGAACATACTGCCATGCGGTTGCTAATCCGAGTAAGCCTCCATCTCAATCATCTCCTGTAGCATTATACATAATGCGTTGTAGCCTAAATTTGTAAACTTGCCAATTGGAACGCATGAGGAAAGAGAAAATTTTGCATAATAAGGTTAGCCCCACAAATTAATATGTTTGCATAATAAGGTTGCATAGCTAAGCGTATTAGAGCAAAAGTCTGCTCGGTTCACAGTGCCAAAGGATCTCCAAAGTCAGCAGGTACACTGAACCGAGAACGGGTAGACATTCATGTCACGCTCGACGTTCAAAATCGTCCAAGTCAAGTCTTAATACCACATCAATGAAAGCCAGCTTGTTCTCACTGGAGAATAAATTTAGACTCGTCACACCAAATTAAACATATTAATTTCCGTATTATATTAGATTTTTTCACCCGGAATGTCAAGTAAAATTCCATATATTATAAGCGTGTTGGAAACAAGACAATGCATTGCGGAATGACTGACCATTTTTTGATTCTTTAACTACTGTTAAAGGCTAACATTAGCCCGTCACCTTTCAAACTGTATGACGACTTCGGAGGGCTCTCTTAAATGATTCGGTTGGAAGTTACAATCACGTCAAAAGTCCACGCCAAATAAGTACGGCAGCCAACGACCACCAGACGCAACGTTCTTTAAGGGCCATCACCACTAGGAACCGTGTCAAATCTATTGTTTAATTGCATGTACAACCTTCTTAAAGGTGGACTTCAGCATCCTCCCATTCAACGCTTGCTTCCGTATCTATAAAAGCCTGGCCCAACACAACCCCTGAATCACCAACCATCGAGCTCGTCATGGCCTCAAAAACGACGGCCATGACAGCAGTGCTCCTGTTTGTGAACCTTCTATTTGTCACCTTTTCTTCATTCATAGTACTCGCGCAGGGACAAACTTCTCCTGCACCAGCACCAGCGCCCTCCTCTCCCCCTGTGGTACCTCCGTCTTCGCCCCCTGTGGTTCCTCCGTCCAAGCCCCCGGTGGTTCCTCCGTCCCCGCCTCCATCCTCCCCGCCACCGCCACCTCCGCCTCGTCCCATCGTGGGTCTGAGATGCCTTTTCGATGCCATTGGGTTAAGAATCTGCGCTCCGATTCTCTCCGCTCTCCGGGTAGGTGGTAGGCGCCCCCCCAGAGGAGCTTGTTGTAACCTGATCGCTAGACTCTCCAACCAACAGGCCCCAGTGTGCCTCTGCTTCGCCGCCAGGAACAGGTTCCTCGGCCTCAACCTGAGGATTCCCGAGGACGTCGCGTTGCTGCTGAACTTCTGCGGTCGGCCGGTGCCTGCTGGGTTGACATGCCCTTAGAACTTACTCCTGAGAATAAAGTGTATCGTTTAATTCGTACGCATATGAATAAACTCCGCCGTTGTTTGTGAACCCCTGGCCAGTTTATCTCTCATCCAAGACGTTGCTATGATCATCGTGATCACTATTCCTACGATTGACTGTTTCCGAACTTTAAGGTTAAACGGTTTTTGTTTAGAAACTCCACACTACTGGAGGGTCCCCCTTCGGACGCCGGACGCTAAAGCAGAACAATCGCGATATGGAACCAGAAATATACAGGCGAAGCTGGAAACCGTGCTCCCTGAACTGTCTGGCGAAACGT
This sequence comes from Spirodela polyrhiza, assembly GCA_024713555.1. Lineage (NCBI taxonomy): Eukaryota > Viridiplantae > Streptophyta > Magnoliopsida > Alismatales > Araceae > Spirodela > Spirodela polyrhiza. Next base: position 868,174 of record CM046546.1, on the reverse strand, counting down.
CATGACCCTTTCGTTCAGTATATACCTCATAGTTATTATTCCTAGTTGGGTAAAGTAGTAAACTAAGGCCATCGGTCCATCATCGGCGCGGACGATGATGAGAGTATGGTTTCCTTACAGGTATCCTAATCGATTAAAGCCGGAAAGATGTGTTTTCTCTCTGCTGCAGAAAAAAAGGTATCTGTGTGATTCGATTACATTCGACACATAGTATGTGGTATACGATGTTAGATCAAACTTATTGGGGTTGGAGGAATGAACTAGGTAACATTGTCCTGATTAAGGTTGCAGCACGATATCATTCCATTAGCCCTGGAGAAGGACGACTACGTTACTTCTCCAGACATGACAATTCTCTCACTGTATCATTTTGTATTCTGATCACTGAGATCCACTAGTGAAGACAATCGTGAAATCAAAAGATCCAATTTAGTGAGTTATGCTAGAGAACAGTCCTGTGCTACTCCCCGTGCTATGGTCAACGGCTAACGTTTTCTATCACATCCACTTCTGCGTGGATACCGCGCTTCCCTCTCGCCGCGCTAAATGCCAGGCTAAAGCTATAGAAGAAGCCATCGAACGGTGGTCTAGTCGGCTGAGGCGCTCATGGGCACGCGAGCACTCCTTCAAACAACCCTTTGGTGTTGGTCATCCGTCTCGACATGGATTCCAAACCTGGTGGTACTGCCGCAGTCCTGATGAACCTCTTCTGCCAGCGCGCAGCGGACCAGGGGCTCTTCCACCTATCAATGCCAGTGGATCTGTAACTCCGGTACCGCAACCCCTTGATTGACACGGCTCTTTCCATTTCTCTCCAGCCGTAGGAGCTTATTCATGTTCCACCTGCGCTCTCGTGCCTACCCATCTAAGAAACCATGGAAAGCCTCCCCTCCCCCGGGGCGTGAGACTCTCCTTCCCCGCCCGATCGAGATTGACGAGGAGATCGACTAGTGTGGTTCATGTGAAACCCAGTGCGCCACCCGGCACAGGTCGAATAAGGACGAGCGATCAAAAGCTTCCGGTCTTTGAGCCACACATCAACATTCCTTATGCGAGTTACAGATCTGTTCTGGTTGCGTCGACCTCCCCTGGCTCAGACAAGTTTATTGTCTGATATTACGCGAGCCGACTCTTGTACGGTGCCGTCCTCATTACGCGGGCGACTCATTGTACGATGCCGTCTTCCAAGTGACAGCTCGACGGTAATGGGCGACGGGAAGGGTGGGCCCGTTAAGGCGCAGAGCCAGAGACTCAGAAGTAGTCGGCCGGTAGGCCGAGACCAACACCGCGCTAAGAGCCGGGAAGGGTATGTCAGTTCTCTAGAAGGACGGTCTATAAGAGACCCCGAGCCCGAGCGCGAGGAGAAGGGAATCGGGAGGCATCGATTGGAGTTCGAGACCCGCCATCTCGAAGCGGCTACCCACCCTTCCTGCTTCCCCGTTACAGAAAGACGCCTCTCCCAAGGTCACCCTTCAGTTATCTCTCTGTGTTCGTTTTTCTTTTGGAGTCTTGTTCTGGTCCTGTGATTCAAAGGTCCATCACCTTGAATCTGTTCTTCCAGTTCTAGTGAAGCCCCCCCTTTGTTTGCCCTCTTTTCTCTTCTTAATCTGTCCCTCGGCCCCTGGTACCCATCACCTGAACCCCAGCAAAGCCATGTTTGGTGTCGCCTACCTCCCAGACGACAACACCTTCCCCTACGTCTTAAAGGTGTGCAATGGCATGTCCAATCCTAACCTCACTGCCCAGAGGCAGTATCCCCTTAGTTTCTTACTCTCTCTCATGTTTTTCTTCGCTAGGACTCTATTTATTAACCACTTGGAACCAAATAGGAGGATTCAAACTTCCTAATTTCCTCTTTCTCTTTCTATCTCTCTGTCTCTCCGATCTGTCTGCCTGTCTGTCTGTCTGTCTGTCTGTCACTCTCTCTCTCTCTCTCTCTCTCTCTCTTTCTCTCTCTATCTATTAATCTATCGATCTGCCTATCTGTCTGTCTCTCACTTTCTCCCTGATTTAGGGTAAATATAGATAAGATTGACTAATTTTTAACTGGTTGTTCCCTATTAAGAACCACGAGGTCTATTTTGAGCACACCACCTATAGGAGGTAGACGAGTTCAAAAATCGTGTAGAGGAAAGAGTTTGAATCATCTTTAGGGTTCCCTTTTCAAACGCGCGAACCTTGCAGTACCCTTTTCTTTAGTTTCTCCTTTTAATTCTACCTTGACAAATATGTCCATTCATACGTGGTAGCCACCTTACTCTGATACCCAAAAGGTAACACCTTTGGTAATTTGACTACTTTTGCGGGCATTTGTACCCTTCTGATGCCATAACAAGATCTGGGTTTCTTTCTTCATTACGTTCAGACTTGGCGGGTAACACGTTGAGCAATTAAACTTAGGCTGCCGGCATTTGTCCCCTCGTGATACTCATACCATTCGGCGATCACAGCACAATACTAGAGAAAAATATCCTAAGAGTGTAGAACGATACCCTCCTAAACGTGGCAGCTATCCTCCGGTCCTTCCGCGCACGTATGCGATATACAGATGAACGAACGTGCAAGCTTCCGGGGGCCCCTGAAGTCTCTCGTCGTGCGGCTGTATCGGCACGTAATTTGTGCGCTATCCCCCTGCCGACACCCGTTCAGTGGTAGTCGGGTGGCGACGCAGCCGTCAACATAAATAAAGTACAAGGTCAAGGCTGACTTGGTGGCTACGCCACAGCTTCTCCTTTCCACAACCCACCCATTAATCAAGACCTTCTCAACTGCACCAACCCTAACACCGATGGACGGTAAATTCCTCTAAGACCCGCTTAGAAAGTTCAGGGATCTCCACATGATGTTTATGGCGTCGAAAGGAGTCAAGGAGGAGGATGAGACCACAGAAAATTAACGCCGTTCTACGGTGCTTACCACAGTGTAATTGGTAGAGGAAGGCTAATGTGGCTCCTCCGATGCGTGGCACTTGACTTGCTAAAATTCTCTCTCCTGAATGAGACTGCAGTTCTTCGGACAAGAAAGGATGAATTTACATAGCGCCAACCCTACTTTCATCCCCATCAACCATCCTACATACATACTTTCTTTGGACACCTCTCTTAGCCGATGAAGTGACATACCACAATCTTAGAAGGGGTGGATGTCATGTTAGGGATTGATGAAAATTCCAATATCATGGTTGAGACTGCCTCAAATTCAAACACCAAAAATAATTCCAGGCACCATGGAAGTAACGCTTGCATGGAAGAACAAGTTTTCTTAGGTGAATTCAACTTGCAACTATTTCTGTTGGGAGCCAGCGCCATAAATCCCTCCCTACTCAACCAGGTTTGATGATTGCACAGCAAATCAGTGACTGATTCAATGAATTATGAGGATTGTATCTTTCACTGCTTGAGCTTGTTAAGTCACTAGATTGATCCCTTTCCTACAAGAACCAGCCCATATTTTCAGTAAGCTTGTGTAAACTGTTAATGCATCAATTTTAGATGATAATCAATACAAGATGATAAGAAATTCAGTTTTACTATTGTCACATATAATTAAACTAAATGAAAGGCTTCAAATGGATTTTAGAATATATTTTTATAATTTTCCTTTCTTAAATGTAGTACTAATACAATACAAGGCATGGCCTTGAGAAACATTTTCCGTCATTTTTATTTTTCCTGTTTCGCGGTCATAAGCTTCCTGAACTTGGCAGAGAGGCTTTTGGACAATCTGGTAATGGACCAGCTATGTTAGGTCCAATACCGAGCCCATTATGATGGGGTGTATAAAATGGACGAGAGAAGGAGAGGGAAATGGGGGGACCCGAATGGAAGGTTAAGGCACAACAGCGGCTGGCCTCCTTCAACATGACAGCTGGAGGCAGTGGTATGGTGGCGCAGTGGCGCAACGGACGGCGATGGCGGGACAGGGCATGGCAGCACAATAATTGTGACGACGGATGGTAGCTCCCTTCTTGCATGACAGAGAGAGGAACCGAGCATGATGGCAACAATGGTGGCTGCGGCATTCACAACGGCAACAGTGACCACCTGACCTCTCTTGGAGGAGAGCGAGAAAGATGTAACTTAGGAATTTTAACTATTTTGTGTGATTTAAATGAACATACGCTATTCCTCCTCAAATCCATGAGTTTCTCAGAAATCTTTGCAGGAAGAACAAGAACATTAAGTGGTTAAAAAATTATAAATAGTTGAAATATAGTCCTCTGTCGATCCCTATGCTAATTTGAGATTTAATAAGGAATAACGCGTGGTTATTTAAATAACAGAAAATTGTAAAAATTCTTGAGCCACATCATTCTCACCCTTCTCCATTTGTCGCATGGAAGAGACTTGAGATGAGGGGAAAGAGAGGTCAGGTTATTGTCATCAGTGTCATAAACACCGCAGCCACCGCTGTTGCCATCGTGCTTGGCTCCTCCTCTGCCTATCACGCAGGAGGGGAGCTCGCAGCTGCTGTGGCCACTGTCGTGTTGCCACGCTGCCACACGACCGTTGTTGTCTACCACTGCCGTTGTAGTGCTGCCACTGTGCCACTGCGTCCATCCCTGGGCCACCACCTCCATCTATCAGGCAGGAGGCCAGCTACCAGTGTCTTAACCTTCCATTGGGGTTCCCCCCTCTCTGTCTCCTTTTCTCTTCTCCTTATGCCCCCATCATAATGGGCTAGGTGTTGGACCTGACATAATTGGCCCATTGCCAGATTGTCCAAAAGTCTCTCAATCAAGTCCGGCTAACTTATGACTATGCAAAAGGAAAAATAAAAAGGGGAGAAAATGCTTCTCAAGGCTGTGCCTTGGATATCGCAATGGTATGTGAGTTAAATTATCAATTGGAGATTTTCTAAGAGATAATAATGTGCACATTTAACAAAAAAATCATGAAACATATTATAAAATCTATTTGATGTTTTTTATTTAATTTGATTGTATTGGACCATAGTAAAATTGATATCTCTTAACAGTTAACCATAATTAACATCTAAAGTTGGTGGAATAACAGGCCCCCCCAAGTTAAACATTAAACATTACTAGTCCATTAGTAGTAAGCATAGAGAACATAAGCAATATAACAAAAATGAAGAAGACTCCAAAGAGGTATTTCTATTAATGGTTAACATAAATGTCCTATAAATAAACCTGGAATGTAGAATTAAAAAATAAATTAATGAAAATTGAAATGTTTCATTGGAAAGAAGTCTTTGGGGGGCACTAATGTGGCTAGAGAACAATCTAGTTGAAGTGCTATTCGAGCATCTTAGCGTGATAAGTTACCAAAGCCAAAAAAGATACGGAAAGATGGTTAAGGATCAGATGTAGATAATTTAGAGGTTTTAGTTCAAACTCAAAATCTGAAATCCAACACCCATAGTGATGGTTAGACCTAGGATAATTAATATTTGTATTTCTGATCTCATCCAATATGTAAAGCTGAATCAATATTGGAAGCCATCAATGTACATGATGGTCAGTAAGTTTACAAGTGGAAGGCTTTTATTAACTGCCCGAATTGATGGGCTAGTAATTTCATACCAAAAGTAGAGAAGAGAAAATCAATTCTTACCCATTCCTTTTAGGATCTCAAGGTGCTAAGAAAGAGTGGGCGGAAGACATTTGAACAAAATGGAGATCTTTCATAGCTCTGGAGAAAGGGGAGGCTGCTTTAAGGTGGATGGTTGGGTTAGGAAACAAAGAAGAAAAGCATTTCTCCTCTTTATTATTAGGTGCCTCTATTGGTTTAAACAACAAGAGACATTTATGATCCATAGATTTGGAAAAAAAAATTATGACAAAAATGCCTCTTTCATTTGTTTCTCCACCTATGCCTCTATTTCTCTTGGTGTGGTCATAAGAACTTTTGTCCGAACTTCACAAACCGTGTATCACTTACTGAAAATATTATTTGAGGATTTCCATTCAGTTTTGAGATCACTTGATCCTCGCAAAATTGTGCACATTTTACCTTTTTAAAACGACTCATTCTAATAGGGGGAAAAAAGATTTAGTTCTAGTATGCTTTGTATTTGCTTTCCTTTCAATATGCTTTGCTTATTTGCACGAATACACATAGTATCTCATATCTAATTTCTGCTATCTTGGATTTTGTTTTCACATATTTCGAGCTATTAGATTCAACATTTTTTTTACTAGAGCCAAGCTAATGCTTCCCTTAAAAATATCAATGGAATACTTGAGGTTGAAAATTGTCGTGGGATGCTTGATTCTGTGAGAAAAGCCTTCACAAAGCTTTTTATAATGGATAAAAATAAGAAAAAGTATGTGATGAAAACGAATATTAGCTAAATTTTGAGTAATTAGTATAGTAAAATTGTGTATGACATATGGGGTGATATATAACATTACAATTGTATAAACTAGTATTGATATGACTAAGAAATTAGAAATTCTGTACTTGCAAGATATCGTTACAAATATGTTATGTATGAAGAAGAAATTATATAACTTACACATGAGCGAAGGAAATCTATTAGATCATTTGGATAGTTTTAAGTAGTTGATCTCGTAGTTTGATAGTTAGACGATTTAGTGAGGGAAGAAGATTGAATTATTATTCTTCCTTTCTCCTCACCTCGGTTATATTACTATGCTGGGATTGGCATTTTACATGGTAAAGACACCTTAATGATGGATGAGGTTCATTCTATGTTATTATCAAAAAGCATCAATTGTAAATTTTCGTTGGTGGTGAATGTCTGGTCGATAAAGGTGGTGGTCAATAACGAGGACATCGGAAAATAAAGATGGAAAGGAAAAATCATTTCTGTTGAAAGTCAAAGGGAACTGATAAATAGAACCGCTACAAGCGATAGGTCATAAAATTATATTTTTAAAATGAGAGCTTGATTGATATATGTCTTTGCCTTAGTCTAGTCACATAGCCTGACAAGGAGCTGAATGACAGCTTAAGGTACGCAGGGAGAGATGAAATGTTACGAAGGTATTCAGGGTTCTCTAGAGCGCAGGCAAAATACAAGTCTAAGGGGACAATCTGAAGGGTAATGGCCGAAACGTACACATATGTTCCACAACCTCCCCCTACCCCCACCCTTTCCCTCGTTGGCTCTTTTCTTTCTATCTCGGAGCAGTCTGCGGCGGCGCCCCAACTCCAACCCCTACGTTCCAGTACAATGCCTGCTTCATGTAAGAAAGGAAAAGAAAAACCCGCATTTGATCCGCAATGTTTATTACGGCTGCTACAGTCTATCCGATGACTTGCTACGTATGCCGCCCTCAGCTGTCAGAATTTTCAAAGTGGGTCCCACGAGTTAATATAACAAAAGCTAGGTGGAGGTGACGCCGCGCAGGACCAGACCACGATTTTGGCTGTGGAGGGGTTGGAAAGATGCGGGGCAACAGCCAACAGGTTAGGGAGGACGTCAGCATCTGTGGGTACCGTGCGGCCAGAAAGGCGTCGCCGAAATCGTGGCATCGTAATTTTTGCGGGTCTTGTGTCGCTTCTCTCATGTTGCTTCAAGAAATTCCTGAGGAATCCACAGGGGAGGATGGATTTTTCGATGGCCATACGGACGAAATACAGTACGACGAATGGTAGCGATTCAGAGTTTACCGTTGTTCTCCTTCCTGGATTACTAGGCTATGCTGATATCTGTGACTGAGAGGGAGAAGGGAGAGGGAGATCGCGGCCGCTTGCTGAAGAAAGTGGCAACTGGGTCTATCTCCGCGTCCATGGCGCCTCCGCGGGTGCCCTTCTCTGCATCTGGCGCTCCGACGTAGTCTTCCACAGCTGCCGGCGCGTCTGTCGTTTGGGGCAGGTCGAGTTCCCTCTCCAAGTAGGCAATCCACGTCTTGTTGTCAACCTCTATGTCTGGGTTGAACGATGGAGAGTCCTCATCGAATAGATCCCAAAGTTCAGGAAACATGGAGAGATCAGTTTCAGTGGCGTTATCATGAGCCGACGAGGAAATTGCGTCCCATATCTCCGGCACGCTCGCCTCAGTCGGTATCTCGACAAAGTCGTCCGCCGAGCTCTCCGGGCGGACTCTGGAAGTCTCCTCATCAGCACGATGGACCCCACTGCCTACGCTGCCGGACTGACAGCAAGAAGATACTGACGAATGATAGGACGGTGAGCTCGGCGGCTCTTTGTTTTTCTCCGTTGATCCCAACCTCTTCTTCAAGTGCGTGTTCCAGACATTCTTAATCTCGTTGTCGGTTCTGCCAGGGAGGTAGGACGCGATCTTTGACCACCTGCATTGTAACAAGAGCAGGTTATTGGATTGGCCAACGTTCATTATTTGATTAGAACACATGGATATACCCTATTCATCGAAAGTTAATCTAGAATAAGATCCTGTGTAGGGATCCATTGAACGCGAGCATGAAAGCTGAAAGTTTTTAACTTTGGACTTTCTTCTTGGTAAAAGCGAGGGCTCAACAGCTTCCTTCTTACTTTTTTCCGAGCATCTGGTGGAGGTTTATGATGGTGTCTTCCTCTTCCTTAGTAAAGTTCCCTCTCCTGATGTCTGGCCGGAGATAGTTCATCCATCTCAACCGGCAACTCTTCCCGCATCGCTGAAGGCCTGCACTTCCAAGACCACGAAAAAGGACATCAGAGCTCTGTCATGAAGTTCGTAAAACAAAAAAAGAATCCCAACATCCCTATAAAAGTAAAATTATGTCTGTGCTCGGTGAATTTATACTGAATACAGGCAATTTTTACGATTTCGTTGGTGAAAGAAAGAGGGAGAGCGAGAGCGAGAGGGAGGGAGGGAGGGAGGGAGGGAGGGAGGGAGAGAGGGAGAGAGAGAGAGAGAGAGAGAGAGAGAGAGAGAGAGAGAGAGAGAGAGAGAGAGAGAGAGAGAGAGAGAGAGAGAGAGAGAGAGAGAGAGAGAGAGAGAGAGAGAGTAGACCTGCTAGTTGAGGGAGGGTACGCCAATTGCCGTGGCCATGCTTGTGAATGTGCACGATGAGCCTCATGTCCTCTGCCGGAGTCCAAGAACCCTTTTTCAGCCCGACCTTCTCACAGCATGGAGCTCGACCCCGACCCATCCTCCTCTCCGCCCTCCTGCTCTCCTCACTTTTCTACGGTGAACTTTCGATTCTTCTCTTCTTTGTGTAACCCATCTCCGTTGGGCTGCACATGGACAGACAAGCGCACCCACGCACTCACGGACTGACGGATATTTATAGTAAGAAACCTCGGTTCTGGTTGACAGAGACTTGAGACTCCTCTCCCATTAAACAAAGAAAGAATTTTTAAATAAAATCGTAAGAGTACCGATTGACCGCCTAGTCTCTGCAGTCCACTGCCCTCTTAAACTCTTGTTAATTGAAGATATTATACCTAGCACCTAGATTAAAAAAAATGAGGTCAGAGGAAGACTGGTGTGGGGATTCATCAACACTGATGGAAATCACCGCGTTCTTCCGAGCCATGTTCCTACTTTTATCCTGGATTGAAGATGTAATGGAAGGACGAAGTTCATCCGATGCCCCCCGCTAGCTTCCGATTTTCGAATGATGTAATCTCGGTGCTTGGAAATGAACTGGCGTGGCTGAAGGGAACACACCGTCTCAACATGCAGGGAAAGGCGGTCGACTAGACAGTGAACGTTATTATCATCTAGGTTTATTCATACTTGTTATCTAGAGTTTTATTTGTTTATCAATATGAAGATAGGCTCTTGAGGTCTTTTTTGGGGAGTATCCAATCGAAATCGAAGTCTAGACGACTCTATAAGTGGTTGGTCATTTCGCTCTCAGTCAACAAGGAGAGCTCGTTCCATGGAAGTTTCCTGGTATAAGGTTATTCCATAGCTGTCCAGAAATTGGACGGCCGAAAACCTACCTGCCCAAATAAAAACTAGGTTTGCTGTTGCGAGGAGCGTCTCTGAGAATTATTTTACGACGATGCTCCTTTGTCTGAATCGGAATCTGCTTTACGGACGTAGAATAAAAAATCGATGGAATAATGGGAATCTGGAGTACACATGACTAGAATCTTTACGAAGAACTATTTTTGTGAAAGAAACTCTGAACATACTGTATTCCTCGAAGAACATTCGTGTAGAGAAGAGGCCAATCAAACATACAAATCTGGTGGCGCATAGATTTTCCTGTTCGAGAATCAATATCGAATAGGTAATTCAATGATAAGTAGAATAAGATAACAAGAATTCAGGATAAATCACTCTCGTAAGCTGGAGAAAGCAAGATAAACTTAGTTGGGTCCGGAAGAGAGAGTGAGAGAGACAGAGACGAGCCCGGAAAAGCTGCGGCCATATCACACTTCAGGGTTTTCAAAACCCATCGATAACCCAAGGACCTAGTTGAGATGGTATTGCTTAGTTAATTCCCAAAAGAATAATGAGAGAGATTTACTTAATCAAATATTACATTGAAGAAGATAAAATCGGAGTAATAATATGTGTTACATAATGGGACTCCCACTGAAGGCATACAAACAGATTAATAGGTTCAGGATCTAGTGCTCTCACTTACCTTCGGAAAGGCTAAATATATGAATGTTCTCTTCAGTCAAAGGAAAAATGGACGGGATGATCTCATCGGTAGAGAGCTAGTATTTTCCATGGATGAATTTCAGAAAACATAATTATAAGATATTGCGGGTGTATACAGTGCTAACTCCATCTCTTTAATTTGAATTAAATATGACAAAGGAAAAAGTGGTTCCCCCAGTCTATCCTTTGAATATTCGCATCCTCCGCCGCATTTCAAAATGCCGTTCAAGAACAAGGTCGTATCTTCCCTCATCCGGCAAAGAATCATGGGCACGACTGCGCCATCTAAAAGATCCATCATACGTCATACATAACTCAAGCCCAACTAGCCCGAAAGCTCAGTATCTCTCTCTCTCTCTCTCTCTCTCTCTCTCTCTCTCTATCCCTATCTATCCCCGTCTCTCCCCCTTCTCCAAGGATGAACAGCCCAAGTCAGCGTGGAAAGGAGTTAGATAGTTCCTATCGAGGTGAAAGTTGACATCTCTCTTCATCATGACAGAGGACTCAGTTGCCTGCTGGAACAGGCGCCTACTAATCATCCCTCTCTCTTCCCCTGGACTCAGTCGCAGCGAAATGTTTTCTCATGGATCCGATCCCCACCCGCCCAGTCGAAGACAATCATCCTGATTATCAGAACTAGCGCACCCAGCTCGCTGGGGACCAAGCAGGTCCAGATCCAGAGCGAGTAGACGACATGGATCAATCTCTCTCTCTCTATCCCTATCTTAACAAAGCTGATACGCTCCTACGAGCCACGGCGGACCATGGGATCATGTCATCAGGAACCGTCCGATGCCCGCCTACCTTCTTGATGACACCATATCTAGATCTCCATTAAGAGGGGGAGAGCTACGTCCGAGGGAATGAAGATGATACATTTTCGTCAGCGTTTTGATGGTGCCGGTGGGGAGACGCAATCAGTCCCTCTAAGTAGAATAGATTTCACAGAAACCAAACTCTACATAAAATTAAGCAACCAGCTTCCTCCCAAGAGTGGTTGTTGACCAACGACGTGGACCACGTCACGGTCGTCATCAGAAGAAGCTGGTCAGCAGTCGAGCCTTACGCCCTTCAATGGATGTCGCTTTTGGAGCAGGTGAGGACGACGTTGTGTCAAGAGTTCCAGTTGACCGATGACGGCAGACGAGCGTGAGCCTTACGTAGACAACGAGATTACCCTCCTTCTCATCGGGTCAGCTCACCGGCTTTCTTGTAAGTCCAGGCGTCTCTATAAAGGTTATTTCGTGGGACCCTTTCTGAACCCTTGGTTGATTTGCTTCTCCTCATTCATCAGCTATAGATCAGCCAAACTAACCCGATCTGGTTCTGGATTAACCTTATGAACGTGTGATTTTAGAATAATTATCGTTATGGTAGATTTATGGACTTCCTTGTTATATTCATACCCCCCTATCACTATTGATGCAGCTTCTAGGGTTTCATCAATAATCGATTCTCAAAAATATATCTGAGTTTCTTTTTTTATGTATATATTTTTATGAAAGCCAGTTGGGTTTGAAGGATATCAAGAAGAAGACAGACTAGAGCCAACGAGGTGCAATTAGGCGTATTCAGTTTTTAAAGCCGTACACCCATTAAGTTTGACCAAGTTGAGCTAGACAGCCACATGGCCACAATTGTTGAATGGGGTTAGACTTTAGGATGTGAGGGCTGGAGAACGATATGACGGGGTACATGAAGACAACCTATAGAGAGAGAGCGAGAGAGAGAGAGAGAGAGAGAGAGAGAGAGAGAGAGAGAGAGAGAGAGGTTGCCCCGAATATTGGGAGGGAGAGAGAAATAGAGTGGTGTGGTTTATAGGTTATATGTGATTTGAACCATTTAAAATGTAATTAAGCATAAAAGAGGGCCACATTTGGCTGACCAGATCTATTTTATCCAGTTGAGGTGATCACCAAGCCCTTCCATCTTTGTTCCCATTATTTACAACACCAATCCATGATTGAAAAAGTGTGTTGTTGATCAACTGCTTCACAGACTTTGACGAGGATCTTGTTTTGCAATTTCGTTTTAAACTACGGATGCTATATAAGTGAGTCCACTTGCATCATCAAATAAGCCATTTGGCTGATGATTCTCTCTCTCTCTCTCTCTCTCGCTAACTACCAATGTATCCATCATCATTGATCTACTCTCTCTCTCTCTCTGTCTCTCTCTCTAACTACCAATATACCCACCCTCATTAACCATCAATCTCTCTCTCTCTCTCTCTCTAGCTACCAATCAGCTCATCTGTCTTGATTAATCCATCAGTCTCTCTCTCTCACTTTCTCTCGCTCTCTATCCATCAATCTACCAACCGAATCATCCAAATTCAGTGGCCCATCAAGCTATGAACAAAATTTGTTGACTTATAAACCAAAAAAAATAATATAAACCTATGATTTTATGAAAATTCTGCTAGATTGTTGCCCCCTACGTGGGCCGGGCTTCCTCCTTCGCTAATGCAGAGTTTTAATGAGTAATTAAAAGATTCAAGCCGCACGCTTTCCTCACCTCTCCACGTAGTTGGGCTTCCCTGGGCTGGTCTCGCTCCTCTCTTATTGGGCCCATAAATGGCACCAACTGCCCATTCATATTCCCTCTGTTGTCGGGCTTTATTAATGGGCTCTCTCTGGCCTCATGTTGGGCCTTATTTATTTACTGGGCCGTGCTGGCTATTTTTCGTATTGGGCCTCCAGAGGGCGGTTTCCAGCTTATATTTCTTTCGTAAAACGTTTTTATAATTATGTCCTTTTTTTCCATATTTAACGGGTCTCCGTAACCGTTAGTGGGTGGGGGCTCCGGCGGTCGCCGATCGGAATTGGGGGCCGGAGACTTGCCGCTGTTGTTGCTGTTGTGGATTTCCGCCGCCGTCGACCACCGGCCGCCGCCGCTTTCCCGTCGCCGGAGATGACGAGCATCCGCCGGTTCTGCTGCAGCGACCTCCTGCGCTTCGCTTCAGTAAATCTCGACCATCTGACCGAAACTGTGAGTAGGCAGCAGCTACCTCGAGCGGTTCTTCTTCTTTTTTTTTTCTTGGTGTTACTCTCTCTCTCTTTTTCTCCCTCGCTCTGACGGGAAATTGCTTGCGGCAGTTCAATATGTCCTTCTACATGACGTATCTTGCTCGGTGGCCGGACTATTTTCACGTCGCCGAGGCTCCCGGCAAGAGGATAATGGGTTACAGTAAGCGCCCGCCCCTGCGTCCTAGATTTTGCTGTGCGTGGGAATTTTTCTCCTTTTAATGCGTAGTATAGAAAATATATTTTTCCGTTCATCAGTGGCATTCGGGAGGAGTTTGTCCGTAGATCCGGCATTCATTCGTTTGAGCCTGTATATATGCTCATTTTTCCCTCGTTTCTTGTTAGTGAAACTCTTCTACAGCCGTTCTGTAAGTTATCCACCGGTACTTCTCTGTGCATGGGCTTTCTGTCCGATAGGATTTCCTTTGAATTTTTTTTTTAATTTATGTTTTTCTCCGCATTTGAAAATTAATTATTTCGCTCCATTTCCCTTGGTGTGCGAACTCTAAAACCAAATTTTCTGTGAAACTGTTGAAGTAAAAATTAAATTTAATCGATGGATGTAAAGCGCGACTGTGCTGCCTTTAATGCGAAATATTTTCCGATACATCTATATTGATAAAATCGAAATGTCAGTATAATCTACAGTAAGCAAGAGAATAAATTCCGTTTCGGAAAACACACTTGTGAGTATTTCTTTTTCTCCCAGAACAGAAACCGCCCCATAGATATATAGTGTCCACATATGGGTGGTGCTATGTATAATTAGAAGAAAATTCGAAATAATATATGCTACTGTTTTCATTTACAGCGTAATTGCTTTACATCATAATCTTCTGTGTAGTTTGGATCGTGTAGAGAACTGATTATCCTGTTGCTTCTCTTTTATATAGTTGCAATGTTAACCTGTCGTCATCGACAAAGATGTTCGTATCCGTGATCATGCCTATGACGCTGATTTCAGATCTTAAGTTCTTCAATTTCTGACAATATGAATTGTAGATGCTTCCTAATATTTCTTCCTCTCTTTCAAATATGAAGGAATCATTTTTTTTGTCACTTTACACTCTGTTTTTCGTTACTGATCTACTTGGTTATTTTAAGAGAACTGTTTAGCGTGCAATCTGACGGACCACTGAATTTATCTTTGCTTTCAATTTAGGAACTTTAGTTGCTTCCTATGTGGAGAAAGCAGAAAGTTGGAAAAATACAAATGAATGAAGTATGAGAAAGGTTCTATGTGATAGATGTCAGTTCAATGGGAAGAGGAACGTGACGGATCCCTTTAAAATGGGACTTGTAATCATATTTTTAACATTGGGGTTGGATTCTTGGGTCGTAGTCCTCCCAATTGCTACTTATTTTATGTCGTGACCTAAAGCTGAATGAACGATTAGTCTTGACATTGTTAACTCCAGCATTTGGGGCATTGTATTCTTTTTAATCTTATAATTGAAAATCCTTTTTTGCGTCTCTTCCGATCTAGTATGTTTATTGAACATATTGAATAAAGAGAACGCCCTTATGCAATGCAATTTTTTGTGCTTTCTGTGGCCAACGTCAGTGTAAAAAATTCAGTTTATCATATTGTATGTTGACAAGGATCTTTGTCCCAGTGTATATTGTGAATTTCAGTTCGCTTACGATTCTGTTTATTGCCTCTTTAGTGCTTTATCTATTCCTCTTTAACTAGTAGCAAGTATTTTTCTGTGGGTTTCTTACTGTGATTTGATATTTCTGCAGTCATGGGAAAGGTTGAAGGGCAGGGTGAATCGTGGCATGGACATGTTACTGCAGTGACTGTTTCATCAGAATACCGAAGGCAGAAATTAGCCAAGAAACTCATGCATTTGCTGGAGGACATAAGTGACAAGTAACTATACAACTCGATTGCTTTTATTTGTTTTGTCACTGTTATATATCTTTGATTCGTGTGCTTAGACGGGATGGGCTCATAGCATTGTAGGCTGGGTTATAGCATGTGACACTGACCAGTATACCAGTGGGCCATTGTATTGGAGTGTGCTTAACTAAATTTTCTGGGTACTAACATTCACTAAACTGTTTGCAGATACATATCTAAGTTTGTCTTTCGTGTTTTATTCTGAATCCTTAACCATAGGCTCTTGTCACCAATGATTTTTCTCGTGGCATGCTCAATGATTTTTTTTCTTTTTCGACTTACGTACAGTTCTATTATATGAGGAAGGTCAACGCAAATTGTGAAAGATAATGTGATTTTCCCTTCTCTTTCCCTTCGTCAGCCCTTTTTGTGATTTACCTTCCAAAATTTTGTTTCATACTAAGCCAACAGATTGATGGATGCTTGGTTTCTGATTTTTGCTGTGGGGACGAATGGGGTTATTTGTGTTGCTAGACTGAAATGAGATTGGCTATTTGTGTTTTAACCCTCCTTCGGCTTAGTACTTTGAACATGCCGTGCCCATCTGATAGCAGATGCTTTAAGGTCAAAGGGAAGAAGGCGAGGCACAAATGGGGCCAAATTATTACTCTTTCAGAAGCTGAACTAGTTATTATTGTAGACGGCGACGTTGATTCCCAAGTGCATGCATCTGCATGAGAAATTGCGGTTAGGATCGTGTTTTATTTTCCCTATTTAGGAATGAGGGATGAATCCAGACCAAACTGCACCTACGGACATGGAACCAGTGAGTTTTCAACTCGGGGGTATGCTTGAACGTGGACTATATATAGCAAGGCTCTGTGCACAGTGGTAGCAAACATGGCTGTCATGTCATAGATAGGTTCCGGTTCAGTTCCAGTGGGGGTGCCTACTTTACTAAAACTTTCGCCTTGTGATGATGGACCATGTTATACTTCCTTTTTTTAGTTACAGATCGATCGATCGACCATTTTTTTGTCAGTATTGTCGGCAGCTGATTTGGTTCCAGGAGGCAGACATAAACTGCATCTTGAAGAAGAACCGTAAAAAAGAAAAATCGCACAAGTTATCTTTGAATAATTCGGCTTGTGTTCATCCAATGGGGGCGTAGATTAGCCGTGCTCTGGCTGGTTGTTTCCATCTTGACCTGGCTGAGAGTGGCCGATTCAGGAAAATTAACGAATTTTCCATAAATACCTGACTAAGTTTTCGCGCGCTCTTTATTTACTGATTTATTTAATGTCGAATAGATAACATCGGATTCCAAAAAATCTGATCCTAAGTATTTACAAAAAGGCCATTTTTCATTCGTACGAGTACTCTCACCAATGCTTTTATCTTTTCCTTCTGGATGATTATTGGACTTTTTTTTTTTTTTTGGTCATCTACGATGGCTGAAAAGTCATTGACGACTTGTTCGTGGTCTTGCCAAAATTTAGTTTTGGGCATTAATATTTTTCTGAGCTGAAATCTCTTATTAAGAAGATGTATCTGCTCTAATGACTGAAGTTTATGAACTGTATTGAGATATGCTAGTTCAGATATGGCTTACTCTTGCCATAATTAACATCCTTAGTATGCTGTTCATGAGGAGGAGCTGACAGAAATAGCATCCGATGAGGGGAAGCCGAGGGAGTTCTATCTAGGAAACAATTTTTTTATCTGGAGAAAATAAAACAGAAAGTATAAGTCAACTCTTGTCATTTGCTGCCGTTTGTTGTGGTGGATGCTGACCAAAAGCTCTGCTGCTGCTCCCAGGGACAAAGCCTACTTCGTTGACCTTTTTGTGAGAGCGTCAAACACGCCCGCGATAAAGATGTATGAGAAGGTTGGTCTCGCGCCAGTTCCGTCCCCTCATGGGGCATAGTTGACCCAGCCCCCTTCCGCCGCCCTTTGTCACAAGTCAAAATTCCTTTTAATGGAAAGCCTGATGGTTTCAGCTGGGATACATAATCTACCGGCGGGTGCTGCGGTATTACTCTGGAGAAGAAGATGGGCTAGGTGAGTTCGTATAGGCGCCGCCAGGGACTGCGCTCGCCCGTCTCGCCGTGGTCTCTGACTGCGCTCGCTCAACGCCATCGTTTTCTTGTTCAGATATGAGGAAGGCTCTGCCACAGGACGTCGACAAGAAGTCAATCGTTCCTTTCAAGCGGCCCATCACGCCCGACGAGCTCGAGTACGATTAGCTGACTCGGCGAGGCGCCTTCCCAGGTTCTCTCTCTCTCTCTCTCTCTCTCTCTCTATGCTCTGACTTTTCTTATTCTTTCTGCTCCAAACAAAGCACGATAGGGATGATTTGGTTCCATGTTAGGAGTTCTGCCACGTGGGATTATGGGTCGGGCCGTTGACCCGGGAATGGAAACCCGTCTCTTAAAGAGGATCCTACCAGGAAGTCAAGTGGCCTCGAACTGACTCGTGGCTCCTGAGCATTTTTTATACCGAAATTTCTGGTGAAAAATTCTAAATCTTTCTTGGTTGACCAGCAAGATGATGCTTGATTCAAGGAGCTCGTCTCAGGGGTTGACACGTGTCCCAGGGAGGATTATCTCCTCGTCCTCCAGCTCCGATCATCTCTCCAGTTCATCTTCGGAGGGGACGATTACCTGCATCATTTAAACATGCCCTGCTAAATTCATCGACAAAAATATTTTCCATGAAATTATAATTTCAATGACTTTGGTGCTTTTTTATAAATGTTTAGGGAATGTCTCACTGAATAATTAAGCTATCCGACCAACCGAGCGGATGAGCCTCTTCCGAATGATTGGAATGATTGGTCACCGAATGATTCGAATTTATTTTACTTAATTTCCTTTAATTACTGAAGAATAATAAAATGATTCTGTTAGATGAGACGTCTGCAGAAAATACGAAGTAATTAATCAAACAATTTTTTGTATCAAATTTATCTGACCGGGTCTAATTAATCATCATAAAAAATTGCTCATTTGGATATATGCACCGAGAACTCAGGGTCACAAAAAAAAAAAGAAACGAAAAAAAAAAGTGGCTGGGCCCCTGGCCCCCGCAATGGAGGAGCTCCCAAAAAAAAGTCAACGTGCTCCTCAGGCTCATCCCACATTCTGGGGGTCCGCCAGATTGGCCTACACTCTGTTTCCAAGGACTAGTTGACCGCTATAAAAGGCAATCTGGCCGGGTTTTAGCGGCCCTTCTCGCGTCGCCGTCACCCCCGAGCTCCTCCAGGGAACCTGGGGCGCACCCCGGGAGCTCCACAGCTCTTCCCGTAAGGAACGAGAGAGGGCCACGCCATGAGACGCCATTAAGGCTTTTTTTCATAGTTCACAGGTTTGACTAATACTGCCTCTTATATTGACTTCCAGGGGCTGCATGGCCACGTACGTGCCTTGGCCAGGGTTGACCCAACCTTCCAAGAACTGCGGAAACAGTGGACCAGTATGGATTTGGGAGGTGGACATGTCCCGGCAACCAGTTGACTGAACAGTGTAGTGCTTCTTCATGCAGATGAAGGCGTAGAAATTAAAGTGGCTCTGAGTGGATACCTGGATTAATCAGCAAGCATCGTCTATAAATAGAAGATTTTTCAAGTGAAGGTACTTGAATGGGATACAAGGTTACTTAGCATAAATAAACATGGTTGCTCTTATTGTACTGGGGTCTGAGGTACTTCATCAAGCGTTCTCCCTCGCTCTTCCACAACTGAGTAGAGAGAGATAGATAGATAGATAGATAGATAGGTCGACAGGCAGATGGACTAATGGGTACGTGGAGCGTTGACCCTGGAATCATGCACACTTGAACCCTGAAGGAACGGAGTAGCCGCAGAAGTTGAGCAGCAAGGAGAGGTCAACGGGGATGTTGAGGTTGATGCCGAGGATGTTGGCCTTGATGGCGGTGCAGAGGCACACAGCGGCCTCGAGGTCAACGAGCCCGCTGATGAGGGAGCAGCAGGGTTCGCTGGGCGGCTTCCCAAGGCTCAGCTTGAGCAAGTTGAGTACGTTCGCGCAGACTCCCAGCTTGAGGGCGTCCCTGGGGCAGGACGGGTAGGGAGGATGACAAGAGCTGCACGATGGCGGAGACCTCACCGGCGGCGGGAGCGTCACCGGTGGGGAGGGATTTGGGACGTAGTTGGTGCCGGAGACCAGGCCGGTGAGGAGCAGATTGATGCAGACGAGGACTGCCGCAGTGGCGCAGAGCTTGGACGCCATGGCGGGGAAGCTACTGGACAGAAGGAATGCGGGAGAGGAGAAGACTACCTTCTGGGTGCTTCAGTGCTGCAGTAGGGCAAGGCTTTTATAGAGCGGAGAGAGGAGATCCCGGGCTGATATGGGCCTAGAGAGAGAAGATGCCGGGCTTCGAACTTGACCGTGTTCATGAGAACGTGGTTCTGCGCACGAACAAGTTTTCAAAGAAATTGGCCGTTCTGGGTGACCCGCGTTTCAAGATTTCACACTGATGCGACCTCCATTCCAGGCTTTGACTCGCAGCGTCTGGATAGCCTACGGCGGAGGCTCCCGGTCCATCATCTCTCTTCCTCGTTATGGAGAGGCATCAAACTGAACGTATAATGCACTTTTCAGGCACCCAGGTATGGGCAAGAAAGGACGTTCCAGGGATGAAACACCGGCGGCGGGAGTCTTCTCACGGAATGAGGGTGAGCTTCCTTTGCAGCAAGAGCAATGGCAGCTCCTCTCAGTGACGAGGTTAGCTCCGGTCTAGTGAGAGAAACGGGGTCGCCCTCCGGTCTGAGACGAACGACAACCACAAACGCAATGGGTGAACGCAGATTATCGGAGAAGACGGGGAGGGAATCCGAGATCTCGAGTGGTTTGTCGTGGGTGCCGACATCGCTGCGTTGAACAGCGCAACGCGCGAGGTTTCATCTCACCATGAAAGAGCAAAGTCAAGAAGATCGGGAGTGCGTGCGTGTGGAGGCGCTCCGGCAGGTGGACATTCCGACCGTGCCGTCGTTGTCTTCGCTGTCGGAGGTGGGCCGGCGCTCTGGGGCTTCACCTCGTGTGATCCAAGTATTTTGGCGGACTGACCGTAGGAGACAGGGAACATCGTTGGCTGTATCCGGCTGAGGCGGGGAAAGTCTCTTGGTTCGTGTTGATATCCCTGTGGGATACGGCGGGCCCTCTCTTGACTTGCCACCACCGCTGCGGACTGGGCGGAACATCTGTGGACTCTGTACAAATCTTCCACTTAGCCAGCGACAAACGAAGAAGGATCTCCAGGTCTCAAAACTAATTCGTTTGTTATTGAGAGCAACTGAAGAGATGGTAACTCCTTTCTCCTTTCTTTGCTGTAGTGACACAAAATCGCCTTCCTCGAAGACTAGTGTTTGGCTTGGTATGGGGTTATACTCGGGAGTCTTTACTATAAGTTGATTGCGAACTGGAGATGTTATTTGCAACAAAGGCCACGAGAATGATGTAAATGGAGTGGAGAAAATGTAAAACCAGAGATTTGATACAGAAGAATCAGTTGGCTATCTAGCTGAAAGCCTACTCGTGTGATGCTAAAAAATCCTATCGCCTAGTCCATGTGATGCTACTCCAATGTCAACGAATAATAGTCTATGTGAATAAAAATTATATTTCATTATTTTTAGAATTTACCATCGGTTGGCTTTCGCGACTAAATTTCATTTTTATGACTAGAACTGCCCCTTCTCCAATGCTAAATTAGCAACTTAAATTGGAAGGTGAGAAACTCTAAAAAAATTTTACTCGACATTCTTACTGGAGTAAAATAACTCATAAATGACCCATC
Source organism: Spirodela polyrhiza (assembly GCA_024713555.1). Classification (NCBI taxonomy): domain Eukaryota; kingdom Viridiplantae; phylum Streptophyta; class Magnoliopsida; order Alismatales; family Araceae; genus Spirodela; species Spirodela polyrhiza. Next base: position 846,976 of record CM046546.1, on the reverse strand, counting down.
TTAAGTCCCACCACGTATTTACAAGTAATTCCCTCATAATGCTAAAAATACTCAAACAAGACGCAAGATGAAGGAAAAGTCTTAAAATCCAGAAATGACCTAAAAGTGAAGACAAAAAGATGTTATCTAATTATTTTAATCTTACACGGCAAGTTATGAAGATGATCTCACCTTAAGGTTATGTGAACTTGTCGAAAATCTGCTGCCCTGAATTATGCAAGACTGCTGTTAGATATGAAAGATTGTATCATTCTAGGAAAAAAATTGACAAAGAAATGAAAGAGTTCCAAGCAATTGCACTTGCTGTTCTCGTCATCGTACATGGATGAGTTCACTGAGCTATTGGAACGTTTTGGACATGTCTCCTCAGTGAGTTTATGCTCTAACAACAATTATGGTCTTATGACCTTGTAGGGGTAATTTATTTTAATTTTTTAGTTATTTTATGTCTTTAATTTTTATTATTTTCCTTGGATTAAGGGTGTCTCACATAGAATCTATATAGATGAAAATAGTTTACTAATCGACACATGATTTTTAAAGTAGTTCTGCTTACTAGGCTTACATCTACATTTTAAGTCAATCGACTTTGGTTTTCCACTAACTTTACCTTATGATTATAGTTGACTTAGGGGCTTATCTCCTATTATATTTAAGACTCAATAAGTCCATGTATTTATTTTAGAAGCCATATTTATGACCATCTTCACCTAAGTATGAGCATACCACAGGCCTCTCTTATTGGTTCAGCAGATCACAAGGTTCAGTCCTTCAGTAAGTCGTAAGTTGTGAGAGGTACTTGAATTCAACATAAAACGTAGACTGACAAACCAAGTACAGATCGAACAATAGGTGGTCTTCACCATAAGTGCTCATCAAGGCAATTGTCAAGTCAACACAGATATTATATGTGGTCTTCCATCCAAATACATAACAAATGTATGGTGAACATCATAGCGCATCATTGATTAAAAAGAAAAATAATTAACAGTCTGTAAAAAATATACCGCAACATTTAAATATTGTTTTAGTTCACCTAGAGTTGATGAAGGAGTTCAGAAGAAGTTGGTTGAGAGTGAAAGCACTTAAGACCTTGAATAGTGTCCACAACTCCATGGAAATAATCAAACCTTGTCCTTAAATATTTGATGCTTAATAATAGTTGATAGAGAGGAAAAATATCCTTCAAAGGAGTAGTTACTTATCTAGAAATCGTTATTTTTTGCTTACCCCTATTTAGGCCAGATGACACTTTTAAAGGCGAACTAGAGAACCCCTTTTAGCCCTTATACAATCAAACAATGTAGTTAAATCTGGCCTTAGTGGCCCATGCACTATTTCTTTCATTTGACTCTCTATTCAAATTTTTGTGTATTAATTAAAAATAGTCTAATATTAATGAAGCTATTTTATATAGAAACCAAAACATTAAGATTTATAGATAGGATTGTAACATGTTAACTTCACATAGAATTTTTATTAAACTTATGTTTAATCTCATGTATCACTAATAAGAATTTTTGGTCTTTAATCTGATGTGATACAGCAATATGTAATTAGATCTACGCCACATAATTTCAATTTTATGATTTTATATAAAAGAACCATAAATGATAATAAATTAATCTATAACTTAACAAATGGCTCAGTAGCAAGCTGTCAGATCTGTTCACTCTGTTGAGGATGCATTCATGTTGTGATAGAAGAAGGGTATGTGACATCTGCCAAGTATGAATGTGCCAAAAGAACCATAGACAAATATATAGATACAGCAAGATAGAGTATAAACTGAAATTTAAAAAATATAGAAAACAAGCTGAAATACAAACGAATGTACATGGGCAGCGCACCCGATCCCTACTGAAATTAATGGTACCAGAACCCTACACATACATACATGAAAATTTCTTTATTTTTTGAGGTGCTCTTTTTCCTTTGGGAAATATACTCAAATGCTAACTTTTATGCGGATATGGACTAGTAGAAAATCACATCAATCAATAGTTAAGTTGTGCATGTGTAGAATGAAAGTGGAGTTTTAGGGAAACCAAACTTAGATATCTCCAAAACGATGAATCTTATTAGATGTGTACTGTGAGATGACAATTGTCAAAATGAAGGAAAGAATTACTAAACTTATGAAACATAATGAAAGTGGGCCCATTGGGTGACCTATACAAAGCCAATTTGAACCCTTCTCTATTTACCCCTGAGTGGCAGTATAATATTAGGAAAGAGGGGTGAATTAATGATAGTTTCCTAGATGCGTATGTTGAATATTTATAGAGTTATATGCCAAAAAGATCCTCAAAAATATCACACCAGAAACGAATAGTAGTTTGCTCTTCTTAACCTACATCAACTCTTGAAAGAAATTGTGCCGCGTTCAATAGTTTCCTGTGTATTTTTCACACTGAATTTAGCCTTAGGAACCTGCCGGATTTTACAGCTCTAGCCTATTTGGGATCTCTCAATGTTTCATCTAAATTATAGGGCTCTCGGCCACCGAAACTTTGAGGGTTCCCACTTGTCTCTATTTAGTTTTCAGATCCTAACATGATCTGATTTCTCCGAATTTAATATATATCAGAGGGAGAAAATTTACCAAATATTAATTATTTATTTCAATGCAGGATATTCTCTTTGCTTGGATCAGTGAAATGGAAGAACTGATCAAGTTGATGCTCGCTTTAGCTTTTGCTAAAAGCAGTGTTCAATTTTATATTGGTTGGTCTGAAGGTAAAGTTGTCGGTCAGTAAGATTCAGGATAGACCTTGAAATGGATCGACAACAGTCGATTAGAGGCAGGATCAACTTGAAGACAAAATAACAGTCGGTTTCATTCTGGGTTGTCCTTGAGATGCAAAGGCGACTGTTAATTCCAGGCTTGAACACTGTGAAGATGAAATATCGTTCACTTTTATGCAGGCTCAATCTTGATGTGAAGACGAAGTCAAACGTAGTCATTTGATCCAGTCTCAAGCTGGATGGAGGTGTGTTGACGATTTAACGCCTGCTCGATTAGCTTCAGTCTACGAGTGATCAGATGGCAAAGGCAAAAAGATCTCTCGTTACAGGAGCGTGCGGGAAACTGTCCGCACCAATTTCTTGAATCAATTATGTCTTCCTCCGGCCTCTCCTTACTTCTGCAATTTTTCGCAATCATCCATCGCTTAGTAAAAAAAAAGAAGATTAGGATTTTAAACTGAGATGCTCATAGTTATATTTTTGCTTCTCATGGAACAGATGTTGAATGGTCTGTTTTGTTTAAGTTTCGGATCCAGGGTGGTACAACAGATCATATTCATGGCTAGCTAACAAGGCATGTTTTGAATTTTGTTCAGACGCAACAATCTTGTCAACTTCAACTTAAATTTCAGCTGAATAACATATCCTATAAGTTCCTTATATTCGAGCCAATTAGCCTGATCTGATACTCTTAAATTCAGGGCCAGGAATAAAAATATTTATCCTTATTTAGCTGAAATAAGTCTAGATAAATTACAAGGATACTTTACAATACTACCTTGTAAATGCAAATAAATTTTAAACACCTAAATTCTCTCATTCTCATAGACTACCCTAGAAGTATTGACATGACTTAATCGTTGTATAATAAATCACGTAAATTTAAAATTTATAAAACTATAAAAGATTAATTCTTAGAATTTTAAATGTATATCAAAATGAATAAATAAATTATAAATCGACAAAAAATTTTAAAAATAGTGGACAATTTTCAGGTCGATCATAGGGATGTAATATAATATTGGGTAATATTTCAGAATTTTTTTAAAGAATATGATTTTTTATAATTTTTTAAACTGAATGATAAATATAATATATTTAAGAAATCTTGAAAAAGAAATAAGGCTATGATGTCAAGGTGACGTTAGTGCTCGAAGAACACGAATCAAGCGAAAACAAAGTTCTACTCTACAATTTTTTCGTAAGTGATTACTATCGAATTAATGGGTAAAATTAAGTTCTGTAAAAGCTCAAAGAATCATAACTAAATGAAGAATGATATTAAAACTTGAAACCGTGTCAAAGGTTACTAATTTAAATGAAAATGAAGTTTAAAGTAGGAAAAATAGAGTTTCGGCTTCGCGGCAGCGATCGCTAGAATTTTACATGTTTGAAAAAGAAATCATGTAATGTCTATAGCCTCAAAGGCTCTCCTTGGACAAAGATGATGTGGACAATCTCTAGATCCTCTTGTGAAGTCTAGAAATCAATGAAATGTGTCGCCAAATTGTTTCCGATGGCTATCATCTGGTGGAATAGAGAAATAGTGACTTACAACCCTCTAGGGGTTGTCACCCGACGAAGGTAGGATAGATAGAGGTGGGGCGTGTCTCAAGGGCTTCGTCTTCAAGTCAACGCAACAAGAAGAGGCCCTTTATCGCATCTGATGTGCTCTCAAGAGGTGGTGACTTGTCTCTCGGTAGATCGTCTTCTTCCATACGACGGCTTGTTCATCGATTAATTAGAGATGATTTTCTCATTAAGTTCGCGATGTTTTGTCTAGAATCGTTCATTAATTCGGTCACGATAATCCGCGAATTGTGTTGACTAAGTTTTTGATGAGATTTTGGCAATTTTTTAGCTTAATCGCTCGCTAGAAATCACAATTTCTTCGCTGGTTGCCCCCTTGTGAGAGAGAGAAAAAGAAAGAGATAAAATAAGTACTATAATGCCCTTACAAGGTGATGTTATAAGGATACTTTCATCATGGTACTAAAGGGGTATTTTAGGCATTTATAATCTTGCGGGGAAATGTTATAGGGGTAGGTTTAGTTCCACATTAGTTTTCTGATGGATTTTCACATGAATATAAATTGGCACCTTCCTTAACCATCAATAGGTACATCTCATCCATATGTGTACGACCACTCTTTGTCTCACGGCTAATTAGTCACCGGTGACGTGGAAGGGGTGTGACACATGTTTCAGCCATTTGAGTGTCGAGCTCACAGTCCGTGTCTTTAGTTGCTTGAGCCTCGAGTTCGCAATCCTTGACCACTTTGCGGCCCTACCCGACTGAGCCTCTAACCCACTTATGGGCCTAGTTGGCCAACAGTGTTTTTATTTTTTCTTTTAATCTTTTTATTTTTTTCTTTTTTCATTTATCTTAACAAAATAGGATTATAAAATCATGTAATTAATCAAAATTTCATATTAACCAAATAGAAATTACTTTTCACAATTTAGCACAAATATAAGTCTATTTATCATGAGTTAAGGCTGAAACTATCATATCACTAGATTATTAACTCATGATAATTAAGACTTATCAAGTACTTAGGAGAAAATTTATTCATTTCTATGTTCCGGAAGATATTTAAAATATCCTTCATCTCTTATGTTTCTTATCAGAACATGTGAATCATGACACCTACAATCCAAGTAGAATTTCACTCTACTAGCTCAACTAATAATGGTGAACTTAAGCTGTATCTTGTTTGCGGTGGTTGATTACTCAAGTTTATGCCATGAAAAGTCAGCACATTTGATTGCACTCTCAACAGTTTTCCAACTGAGCACAATTCTGTACACCCAAAAACGGTTGTGACTATTTAGGATTGGTCTGTTCTCCAGTGTAACTCATGGAAATTGAATATTTTGCACTCACACTTGTCCTCATTAGGAGATCTCAGTCATCACAAGACTGAATATCACAATGAAATTCGTTCATAGGTCACGTGGCTAGAGATGTAATGCAGTATTGACGTTCTTGTCCAAGACTAATAGAAGCATATGATATTGCAGTTACAATTATGATTATCTTGTGGATTCCTCAATTTTCAGAAGTTCCATGTAAGATGGTATGCCTTGTCCTACATGTTGATCATCATGAAATCACACAGACATTTTTCGTGCAGCAGGACAAAACAGATCTTTCGTGTTTAGTCTGATTAGATATTTGAAAGAAAACAACACACCCATCATCGTCAGCGCTGATGACTAAATGTTTCATCATGAATTTCGGAAACACATTGTAGGAGTACAAATCACAAGGATCACAACAACCTCTACGGCGGGAGATAAAGTTGACTGAGATTCACCAGCCAACCGCGGAATTTATTCATATACGTAGGAATTAAACGATATTTTCAGGAGTAAAGTTCTAAGGGCACGTCAACCCAGCAGGCACCGGCCTGCCGCAGAAGTTGAGCAGCAACGCGACGTCCTCAGGAATCCGAAGGTTGAGGCCGAGGAACCTGTTCCTGGCGGCCAAGCAGAGGCACACTGGGGCCTGTTGGTTGGAGAGTCTATCGATCAGGTTGCAACAAGCTCCTCTGGGGGGGGGCCTACCACCTACTCGGAGAGCGGAAAGAATCGGAGCGCAGATTCTTAACCCGATGGCATCGATAAGGCATCTCAGACCCACGATGGGACGAGGCGGCGGTGGCGGCGGCGGTGGCGGGGAGGATGGAGGCGGGGACGGAGGAACCACCGGGGGCGGGGAGGGAGGTACCACTGGAGGAGTAGACGGTGGAACTACTGGAGGAATAGACGGAGGAACCACCGGGGGCGTGGACGGAGGAACGAGTGGAGGAGTGGAGGGAGGAACGACAAGTGGTGAGGACGGAGGAACGACTGGGGGTGTGGACGGAGGTAGTACTGAGGGCATAGGGGGAGGAACCACTGTCGGCGGAGGTAAGGACGACGGGGGAGCAATTGCGGATACGGGAGGTGAAGGTGGAGATTCGACAGACGGCGTATCAGGTGGAGGTGAGGATGGCGCGACGACGGTTGGCGGTGGTTGGGGTCCATCAACTTGGGAAGAAACCGAGGTGACAAATAGAAGGTTCACGAGCAAGAACACTGCCGTCGTGGCTGTCGTCTTGGCAGCCATGAAGAGCTTCCGTTTGTGTGATTCAGAGGTGTTGTTGGGCTTGGCTTTTACAGAGAGGTGAAGGGAGCATTAAATGTGGGCCGGTGGAAGTTTGAACATGCAATTAAACGCTTGGTTTGACACGAATCCTACTAGGGATGGTTGTATGAAAGAGCGCTGTATCCGGTGTCATGTAGTTGCCATATTTATCACTATTAGTGAGATTGTGACTTGCAACCGAATCCTACTACAACTAGTATTGGTCTTGTCTCCAGCTTATCTCGGGTCAGCGATTAATAATACGTGAGGAAGTTCGTTCTGAAGTTTTGACGATTATCGGGTGAACGTGATCCTTTAACAATAGTATGGGAATCCAAAGTCATTTAGCTAGGCATTGGTCTGTGTACAACACGCGTATAATGCACGGAGTTTTACTAGATATTGCGGCGTGGCAAAAGTTTAATTTAAGAAGGAATTTAAACGGTCAATTTGGTCTGCCGGATCTACTTCCACTGTCCAGCTCGAACGTCTTCTTTTATTGATGAGGTATTGAGATTTGGAAGATTTTCAACGTCTAGGATGAGGTTGCAGCTTTAAAGGGCGGAATAACCTGCCTATTCATTCCTCGGCACCCTGAAGCGGGACAAATTTATGTGCTACCGGAGACACAGTTATAAATTTGTGGGGTCAAGAGGATACGCATGATTTTCTTCTTCCATGTGTCATATGTTCAAGGCTGTAAGTTGACAAATTATGGCTACATCGCAATAAGTATAAGGCTACGTATGGGATAGGCGATGGAGGTTTAGTCAACTTAGCCGTCATTTGCATTTAGTTGCGATTTCTGGTTGGAAGAAAAGTATACATGCCCTTCACATTTCTGTTTCGAAAAAATTTCTTACACCCTAGATCCACCTCTTTCAACTGAACAAACGACGATGACTTAACAGCTGCATTTTCTTAGCCTCTTCAACCTTAATCGTGATTAGAATTTATATACTCTACGTAAAAACAAGGATAAGCCGGAATAAATAAGGAATCGATGGACATGGAGAACTCTGTGAAAGCTAAAGTTGATTGTATACACTAATATGACGAAATAAAAGCATAATTATCGAATACGATCGTCTCGATTTCCGAAGTATGCAAATGGAGAACTCTGTGAAAGCTAAAGTTGATTGCCATTCGTTCGTCGTTTTCAGATAAATAATTTCGTATTTCTAAAATTGTGTCTTGTTGACGGGATGGTGGAATTTGCCTTAATCTCTTTTGAATCATCTGGGTTTGAACGGCGTACATCATGTGCTAGTGCTGGATAGGTTAAGAGCTAGTCGTGAAGTTCGCAATGATGGGTGCAAAGTTAGCAACAGTGGTGTTCATAACTCAAGATTTAAACCAATGCACCCTTGATTTTGAACGTTATCGGTGAAGTACCATGCGAGACAATTATCAGTATTGAATCTTTCGCTACTTATTCATAGGAAAGTGATCCTATGCTGGCTTTGGTGCATTAAATATTTTTACATGAACCCCAACTAGGTATTGATCTCTTTGACAGGACTTTTGATATCTTTCTGTGTTTGAAAATGTTTGTGAGATGTATTCCCCATATTGTGCTCTTACTCTTCTGATTAAGACATCATAGGGGACTTTGCAAACTATTCTTTCCAGAGTTTTTGACTTTTCTTTTGCTTTGAATTTTTTAGTTAAAATTTGCATTAGTTTCATTGGTGCTCTTATTTGGGTGCTGCCCAAGCCAAATAATTACAAACTACGTCTGCAGAATCTATTTTTGAGATTCTATAGAGCTAATGTTTTTTATTGTAGCGTATTTCATGGGGTGGTAAACTTCTGCTTTCGGACGTGTCCACCATCTAGGCCCGTATGTGATCTTGATGACGGTGTTGTTTGACACGATAATAATAGAGATTTAACAAATTCAATGCAGTCGACCTACAATCGAAAATTTATAAGAGATTTCTTCTAAAAGGTTGGAAAGAAGAAAATTTTGTAGCGTGCTCGTGGGGATGGAGCTAAGGTTGACTATTATGAGTTTGTGGCTGGTGGATTGAGAGATGGACGGTAAAATTGTAGGGCACTTTAGTTCAGGCTTGATTTTGAGATGGATAGGCGACAATCGAATTCAGGCAGGATGAAGGTGAAGCCAAAATAACAGCAGGTTTCATGCTGGGTCGACCTTGAGATAGAATGGTGAGGGTTCATTTGAAGCTGGAATAATCTCAAGATAAAATATTGTTCGCTTTGATGTAGGCTCGATCTTGACGCAAAGACGAAGTCGAATGTCGTTATTTGATCTAGACTCGAACTGAATGGAGATGTGTTGACGATTTGAGGCAATCTCGCTTCGTTTCAGTTTATGCGTGATCAGGAGGCGCAGGAGAAAACTCTCTTGTAGCAGCACCGTCCAGGAGATAAGGAATTGAACGTTCATCGATGCTGGAATAACCCACACCACTTTCTTGAATCAATTTTTTCTTCCTCCCGCTTTTCCTCATTTCCCACATTTTCACGATCAGGCATGGCTCAATAAATAATATGAAAGGTTAGGATTTTAGACCGAGATGCTGGTAGTTATATTTTCGCCTCTTATGGGGCAGAGGAAAGTACCGTATATGAAACGGAGAGCCATTGATCTGTTTTGTTTAAGTTTCGGACCCAAGGCGTGTTAGAATGTAAAAGAATAGTATTAGGGTTGACTCTATTTAGGAGACTGAGTGAGAGAAAACTTCAAGAGTCTTCCGCTGCTCTTCCCTTCTGTCCTCTCGGACAGAGGTTACCTCTCTCCCTGTCCCTATATTTTCTCCCTGCATTTTCCTTTGTATTCCATGTATTTCGTTATATGGTATCAGAGCATTAGGGCTCACGTCGCCGTTGAACCCGATGCAGATCTAGCCTCTCTTGCTGCATCTGGGTTTTCCGGCAGCCTCTCCATAGCTGCATCTGAGTTCTCCGACAGCCTCTCCTGCTGTGTCTGGGTTTTCCGGCAGCATCCAATAGCTGCGTCTGGGCTCTCCGGCAGCTCTTCTCCATCGCTTCGTCTGAGCTCCCCGGCAGCCTCTCCATAGCTCCGGCAGCTCCTCGTCTTCGGCGCATCTAGAACTCTCCGGCAGCCACCGGAAGAATACGGCCTCTTTTGCTGTGAACGCCAGCAGGGGCGCTTCCTCGTTTGAACCGAACGCAGCGGCGTTGTTTGGCACATATCGAAGCAAGCAGGAGGAGCGACCACAAATCCACATGGCATTATTGCCGAGATGAACTTTGAAAGTTCATCTTAAGGGGGGATGTTAGAATGTAAAAGGATATTTTGGTTATTATAGCATTAAGGCCTGCCTCTATTTAAGAGACTAACTGCGTGAGAGAAAACTTGAAGAGTCTTCCACAGCTCTTCCCTTCTGTCTTCTCGGACAGAGGTTACCTCTCTCCCTCTCCCTGCATTTCCCTTTGTATTCCCTAAGTTTCGTAATAGGGTGGCACAACAGATATATCTCTTTACCACCAATGGCATATGGCCGACCATCCATAAACTTTGATTCATGCATCCATAAACGGATCGGTACTTTACAGAGATCCAACAGGGAAAAACGGGAAACAAAAACTAAATCTAATACAATTTTTATTTAGGGCTTGCTAACCAGATAAGTTTCGAATTGTTTTCAGATCCAACAGACTTAAGTTCAACTTAAATTTCAACTTAATAACTGTCCCATAAGCTTTTTACATTCAACCCCATTACTCTGATCTAACGGACCTTAAATTTATGCCAAGTAATAAAAATATTTCTCTTCATTTTATCTGAAATAAATCCAGATAAATTAAAAAAATGTTCCACACTATTATCTTGTAAATAGTAAACCAATGTAATCACCGAAAATGCTTCATTCAATTATATTATCCTACAAATACTTAGGCGCTCATGTATGCATTTTTCATACTCACGAAAATATCTAAAATATACTTCAGCTCTTACGGTTATCATCAAAACACGTGAATCAACACACACCCTCCAAGAGGGAATTTTCTCTGCTACCTATACTCAAGGTGATGAGTTTAAGCTGCATCTCGTCTGCGGTCGTTGATTATACAAGTTTATGCCGTTAAAGATCAATAAAATGACCGCATTGAGAACATTTTTCCACGTGAGTCCATATCTACGTGTCCAAAAAACTGTTACCATTCTGGACTGGTATGTTCTGTGGTTTAACTCAGAAAATTGGATCTTTTGAATTCACGGTTGTCTTCATTAGGGGATCTCAATCATCAAAATACAAAATAATACAATGAAAGTCGTCCATTGGTTTTATGAGTAGCAAGTAATACACTAGTCGTTTTTGTCCAAGATAGACGAAAGAATATGGTGTTGTAATTAGAATTATGATTACCTAGTTCATTCTTGTACCCATAATAAGTTCGATGAATGATTGAATGTCTTGTCCTACATGCCGATTGTTATCGAATCACGCTGAGCCGTTTCTTGTGAAGAAGGAAAACAACACTCTCATCATCGTCAACGCTCATGATAAAATGTTTCATCATGAATTTCGGAAACATATTGTAGGAGTACAAATCACAAGGATCACAACAACCTCTAGGGTGGGAGATAAAGTTGACTGAGATTCACCAGCCACCCGCGGAATTTATTCATATACGTAGGAACTAAACGATATTCTCAGGAGTCAAGTTCTAAGGGCACGTCAACCCAGCAGGCACCGGCCTGCCGCAGAAGTTCAGCAGCAACGCGACGTCCTCGGGAATCCGCAAGTTGAGGCCGAGGAACCTGTTCCTGGCGGCCAAGCAGAGGCACACTGGGGCCTGTTGGTTGGAGAGTCTATCGATCAGGTTGCAACAAGCTCCTCTGGGGGGGCGCCTACCACCTACTCGGAGAGCGGAGAGAATCGGAGCGCAGATTCTTAGCCCGATGGCATCGATAAGGCATCTCAGACCCACGATGGGACGAGGCGGAGGTGGCGGTGGCGGTGGCGGGGAGGTTGGAGGCGGGGACGGCGGAACCACCGGGGGCGTGGACGGAGGGACGACTGGGGGCTGGGACGGAGGAACGACTGGGGGAGTGGACGGAGGAACCACTGGGGGTGCAACCGGAGGCACCACTGGGGGCGTGGATGGAGGAACCACTGGGGGTGTGGACGGAGGTACTACTGGGGGCGGCGAGGATGGGTCTACAGGAGTTGGAGGCGGAGATTCGACGGGCGGCGAAGCAGGTGGAGGTGACGATGGAGCAACGACTGGTGGGGGAGTGCTCTCTGTTGGTGGAGTAGATACGGGTCCATCAACTTGGGAAGAAACCAAGGTTACGAATAGAATGTTCACGAGCAAGAGAAAAGTTGTCGTGGCTGTCGTCTTGGCAGCCATGACGAGCTTTGCTGTCGGATGAATCAGAGGCGGTGTTGGGCTAGGTTTTTATAGAGAGGGGAATGAAGCCTTTAATGCCGGCTGTTGAAGTCGGCCTTTGTCCTGCAATTAAACATTTGGTTTGGCACAAATCCTACTGGGGATGGCCGTATGAAAGAGCCTTTTATCTGATGTCCTGTAGTTGCCATATTTACTTGCAGTGGACTGTTAATGGGATTGTGACTTGCAACCGAATCCCACTGCAATTAGCATTGGTCTCATCGCCAGCTTAGCCCGGGTAGGAAATTAATACTACCTGAGGGAATTCTTAATGAAGTTTTGAAAATTAACACGTGAAATTTATCGTTTGACAGTAGTTTGAAAATCCATAAAGGAACCATAGTCATTTAGCTAGGCGTTGTTTTGGTGTCCAGCAGTCGTACAATGCATGGACTTCTAGTCGGCGTTGTGGCTTGGCATAAAGTCCAGTTTATGAGGGAATTTAAATGATCAATTTGATGTCACGGGTCTACATCTGTTTTCCAGCTTGAATGTCCTCTTTCAATAATGAGATGTTGAGATTTGGAAGATTTTCAACGTCTGGCGTCTGGCTACGGTTGGGCAGAAAGCCCCGTCTATTTATTCTTCGGTACTCTGAACGTTGATTTCTGGGCTGATGAAGACGCTTAGCTAGACTTGTGGGGCCAACATGATACGCGCGATTTCCTTCTTCCGGCTGTCACATGTTCAAAGCTCTCAGTTGACAAATTATGGCTACATCGCAATAAGAAAGAGGCTAGATATGGGATGGAGATCTAGTCAACCTAACTACCACATATCATTTAGTTTCACTTTCTGGTTGGAAACAAACAATATGTGGACTTCCACGTCTGCACCAAGCCTAACACAGCCTCTGCATTGTTAGATTGCTGTTCGGTGTTACCGGTAGCTCGAATACAGAGAAAGCGGTTTTGTTACTTGACGCAGAGTGCTGTTCTCGCTTGGACTTTTCCATCTGTGTTACATACACCAAATTCAGCAACAAGAAGCAGGAAGTAGAATAAAATACGTATAGAAAAGTTACCGTACAACAAGCAGAGAGAAAAATCCTAACTCAGGGACGACAACAGGAGATAGCAATCGCCCCAAAAATTGGAATCTGCAAGTTTGTTACACCCTAGGTCCACCTTTTTAATGACTGCATGCTATGATGACTTTACAACTGCATTTTCTTAAGCTCTTCAACCTCATTCGAGATTATAACGCATGCAATCTACCTAAAAACAAGGGCACGCCGGAATAAATAAGAAATTGACAGACACAGTTAACCCATGGAAATCTCTGTGAATGTCAGAGTTAACTGTACACATTAATATGAAGAAATAAAGGCATAATTATAGAACAGGCTCATCTCGATTACAAAAGTATTTTACCATCAAGAAAGTTTCCGTACGTTTATTGTTTTCAGATAGATTATGTTGTCTTTCTAAAACTGTGCGTTGGCTAAGACGTTCTGCAATATGCCTTGAACCTCTGTTGTAACAGCTGGGTTTAAAAGGCGTATGTCATGTACCAGTGTTGGAGAGGTTTAGAGCTAGTCATGAAGTTCACAGTGATGGGGGCCAACTTAGCAACAGTTACGTTTAGAACTAAAGCCTCACACCGATCCACCATCTATTTTGAGTGGTATTGCTGATAAAGTACCCAGCGGGATGATTAACAGTGTTCAATCTTCCTCTGCTTCGTATCCTGAAGAAACTCATCCTATGCTGTTTTCACATGAACACGGGTCAACAAGAGACTTACTGTGCGACAGGACTTTTGATATTTTTGTCTTCCAAACTGTTCGTGAGATTTCCTCCCCATACTATGTTCTTCCTCTTATGACTTGGACATCTTAAGCGTCTTGGCAAACACTCTTTTCTAGAGCTTTTAATTTGTTATCGTTCTTATCATTTCAACTTTTTCTAATTAAAATTTGAATTCGTTTCATAATGTCCTATTTAGGTGCCGTCCAGCCAAATAACTACAAACTACGTCAGCTGATTCCATATTTTTGACAATTCTATAGGGCTAACGTTTTTTATTGTACCGTCTTACAAGGCTGGTAAACTTATGTTATACTTTCAAATACTTAAATGCACATGACTTACAAGCGAAAATTTATTAGAACTTTCTTCGAAAATACCTTAAAACGAATATGTTCTACTGTGCTGGTCGGCATGGAGCTAAAGATGACTCTTTTGGTAGGGGAGATGGATGGTAGGTTGGTGGGTAGAGGTGAGACTCCTGTGGTAGAAAGAGTTCCACATTCAGGTGTGTAGTTATTAATATTCTTCGCTTGTCTCAAAAGTAAATATTAAAAAAAGATATAATTTGATTTGCCTTTGTACGTGTACAAAAGATACGTAGTTATCCTTGATTCGACGGAGACTTGTGCCACTTTCGAAGGGTCGCGTTTAGTACGTTTCAAGATGCGCTAATATGTTCCAACGAGCCTCAACTAAGGCGATTGAGGATCTAGTGATATCTCCTTTGATAGGAAGTCCCGAGAATCCACGAAAAGTAACCTTGAAGGTCGGTTAGGCAGCCTCTAGTCTTCCTACTGACGCAGAAACGAGTTTTCCTGCCGTCCGTATAGTGCAGGGCACGCTACTTGACATTTGGAAAATTGATATCTATCCAGAAATCCGATTTGAGACGGATTCACGGAAGGTCAGATTGGTGCTCTGGGTCAACATCTACTGACATCTACTGTCAACTAATCACATCTGAGTTCGTCGACGAGATGTGGAGGTAAATCTTTAATGTCCAGCATTAAGACGGCTTTACAGGGCACAAAGAGCCGTCTGTAAGTCTTCCCTCGTCTGCACCGGCAATAGAAGATTCGCTTTGACTATGAACCAAGAAGACGTGCATTGACGGGACTGCACGGATACAGATTTGTGGGGCCTCCTGGATGTTATAATGATTTGCTGGCCTTTTTATCCTATTCAAGTTGCACGCCGACGAATTAAGGCTACTTTCCGACTGTAGCGAGACGGAGGCTTTGTCAACTCTGAGGCCATATCGCGTCCAGATCAATTCTGAGATGTCGAGTGTAACGAAGTCCTCATATATAATTTTTATGATTTGTCTATATTATTTAACTATATACTTATCATTTCAATGAATATGATTCACTGACTGATTTTCTTTTATGCTCAACTATTACTAAAATGGAGAATTACATAATCACAGATTAATATTTTAGATTCAACTTTCAGTGATAGGATCTTATAAATAGAGAAATAATTGGTATAATAATAATGCTCAATGTATTGACTATGCGATACATTCGTGATATATATTTGAATGACAATCAATATTCATGAATTACAAACCAACAAATTTTCATTTGTAATTATCAAAATCAAGGACACCAACATAAACATATTGATATTTATTGACACTTAATTAGAGAGAAATCAGATATCAGCATCATTTTCACACCATATATTATAATTAAGGAAAAATTTGTGTACACATTCGTCAAGGAATCAAGTTGACTTACCATTTAAAAAGTCATGACCAAATTGTGACTAAATGTCATCCACTTACCAACTTAAGGAAGTTGACACAAGATATTGCAGGTGAAGTAGTTATTTTACTGAGATTTTTTTTTGTCTATTTCATCCTTGTATTTTTTCTCCTCTTTTCTTTTTACTGCATTGGATCTACTCTTCTCTAGCTTGATTAACTGGACCGGATTCACTTAGTTGGGTACCCTGTAAATAATTGTATCTATTTATTTTTCGGTGCATCTTTATTTCCCCCCTCTTTCTTTCTCTCCCTCTGACCTCTCGAGAGCAACGTCTCTCTTTGGAGGCAGTACCTCCTCCAATGACCGGGAAACCAGGGCAGCTTCAAGAAAGGTAGTCAAGCTTTCCAAATTTAAATAGATTATGCTGACTAACAAAGTTAGAGAACCGAAGAAAGTGAAAATTCTACATGTTAGACTTGTAAGGAATTCCTTATCACTGGCTGAAACATTGTACAAAGGTCATGCTTAGCATTCCCTTTGACTATCTAAAGTGTTGGGTGGACTTTCACATTCCCCGCTGTCTTAATTTGCACCGCCTCCAATCAAAGAAGTATTTCCTAGTGTCATCCATTGTGCTGCGGGTACCCTGGACTCGTGTGCCCTTCGGCGCTGGCAACCCAAGCGGCAGTGCCGCTTACTTGCCCACAAAAATGCCATCTCTGACATGTGGAGGCGGCCCAGGAGTGGCGTCGTACTGCATGACTACTTCAAGTGTTCGTTCCACATTCAATCACACATTACTTACAATACCTCAAGGTTTTCTTTGTGATATGCTTGAGGGAATATGTGAGAAACAAAGAATAGCGTAAAAGTAGTGCCTGCCATTCTGCCTATTCGGAAGTTGCCCCATCATCACCGACAACGATAGAGATCTCAGTGGAAGCCCTAAAAGAGTGGGGGAGTTCATGAGGATTGTAAGGAATCATCTCAAAAAGCCCCAACTGCACTATTTTCTCTTTCGGCGGCGGGGACCGAGAAATATTGATGTGGAACAATGTGAAGATGTGCACAGTCTATTAAGTTTCCATAGAGCAACAAATTCGAGGAGATTTAATGCAGTCCCCTATTAACCCACAAGAGACAAAGGTGGATGTCGCAGTTTGAGGAAAACTGATAGGTTAGGATATTTGAAGAACGAGATGAGGAAATTTCAGGCTCAAGTGTTCAGGATAATGAAGCAACGTTAAAGACAGTAGTCATCTAATGGAGAAAGGGTAAAGAAAGATATTACTAGTGGAGAACTTACGCACCTTCCGTCGGCGATGATCGTGAATCTGAAGTGTAGAATCTTGTTCCACACAGCAAGTCACTGAGATAGAGTGGGTGGTAAGAAAGAGGAGTAATGAACAGAAATTTGACCCTCACAGTCAGCTCTTTTCAGAGCATAGGTAGCCCTCGCGGGTTCTCCAAATGGAGTGAGAAAAGAATTCAACTTCCACCATCCAATCCATATTACAGGCATATTTTATAGGTCTGGAAATCAAGAAGATAGACAAATAGCTAACTAATAGCAACTAATTAATAATAAAGAAAGTTGTGGTGGTGATGCATGGTTCGTGCGTGACGTGGCCGTAACCCACTCCTTTCCTCATGTTGTTCGATACGTGGGGGAGAGTGTGGGTCCTCTTTCCTTCTGTCGTGCTGGTGAGGTGGCGAGTTCGGTTCTTCCACAGCCACCGAGGTCTTCTGATTGATGTCCTTCAAATATTAAACATCTGGTGTGTCAGAGGAAGCAACGCTCTACAATGTTGTCAATTCACCATCTAAAAAAGAATGTTCTGGACACTCTAATAGTTCGAATGATTCAAGTTTGAAGTAACCAAGAGAGCATTTAGAACCTCCTTTGCACGCACGAGGGTTAGATATGGAGACCTGCAACCCGGGGAGGGTTTGCGTACGCCAATAACACCGTTATTTTGGTCGCTAAGAAGCTACGTCCTCCATGGCTTACAAATGACTTTCTCACTTCTTGTTCTCTGTCTTGTCGTCTCTGACCCGGCCGTGTACTCTCTGTACGTAACAAGACTAAGACCGGGGATTCTCACCCGCGTTTAGAAAGGATAAAGGGTTCCTGTCTCCCCAAAATGCAGACACCTGCAACGCTAGCATCTAGCCTACATCGTCGAGAAACGAATGCCATCAGAAAGTGTGAAAGAAGCCTTGTCTGTCTGTGACTTGAATCACAGCGATAAAATCCGGTTACTGCCGTCAACGCCCGAGTTCTAAGATGTTTTGCTGAAAGATCAACGATGAGCTAAATGTGTTACTGACTATTGACGTTCACCAGGGGAGGAATCCCTCGTTTAGCTTATTGAAAGCTTATTATTGTAATGAACACGGCTGATCATTTCTCAAGATTTCATGATTATCCTGTGGGAGACTAGTTTCACTTAATGTATTCTACGCGCCGAGACCTAAAGAGTCAGCCGAGTGTACTTGGAGGAGAAGTGGCATGCTCTGCGAAGTACTAGGCTTGGACATGTTTCATACAGGGATGTCACAAGTAAACGTGTTCTGACGAAGTTTCTAGGCTTACGCAGGGAAGCTGGCACGAATGCAGTGTTTGAAGTCTTGAATGCACACCATTGGCACGACGACCGCTTCATTCTTTCTTCCAAAATTTGTCTTTGCCGGAAAGCCCAGTTAAAAGCCATTTCAGCGAGTCGGAGCTCAAAAAGCTTCCGAGACGAAAATTCAGAAGACCGGTGTTCTGCCGCCATAATTATGAGAGTAAGACTATGATACCCAGAGGACATTGCAAATGTGTTCTAAGACAAAAAAGTTGAAAGGTGCCACAACAGAGGTAGATTCAAAAGGCCTATTCTCTGTGCGAATAGGTTGCCTTGCTGCGGACGAAATGCTAAATGCAGATGTGATACGGTTTTCAGGTTAGCAAGAACTCCAAATTCCTTAGCGTACATCTTGGAAAAAATACAAATACAAGCAAATCACTACCACATCCAGCTAAGCCCAAAAATATGTACCCGGGCAGCAACGTTAATACACAAATACTCGCTATTGAGAGTCAAAGTTAATGAATATTAGTCGACTTTGTTGAACTTGGACAGGTTGGTAGCCGACTTTTTGTGCCCCATAAAAGCGGCGGCCACATGCCGGACATTAAAATCTTAATGAGTTCTATGAGTCGTCGACGCACTCGGATGTGAGTATTGGACGGTTGATGTTGACTCCGAACGCCAACCTGGCCACATGATTCCGTGTCAAAACTGATTCCTTAGTGGATATTACTGCTCCGTAATATGCAGCAGCGCGCCGCCCATCGTACGAAACGCAGCATAAATGGTTTTAGCGTAAGCAGAGAGACAAGAGACCACCCAACCGACGTTCAGGACTCATACTGGAATTCCATACTGGGTACTCAACTACCTTGATTGAGAATAGTGAGAACTTAATAGTATGTCATGAAACCAACTAAATGCGCCCATCCAAGACATCACTCTCCTTTCATCAAATTGAAAATAGCTACGTATCGTCCATATACATGCAAAAGCAAACCAAATTACATCTTCATTTCATATTTACATTCAACACAAGTCAAGAATATTACTACGCCTATCCACCAACGTAACATCCATCTTTCAAACCTCCCCTTTACAAACTCAAAAGAGCCATTGATGCGGACACTGCAGAATGTTCTTGTTTCCAGCATCTAAGAAGAACGCCCTAATAAATTTCCGTATTCTCAGTCGACTGCTGTTGACGTAGTTTAACCTCCATTATTAGTCTCACAAAACGCCATCATCATTATCCGATAGGGGGGCCAGATTGTAAAGGTACGCCAAAAACATAAAGACAATAGCGGGAAACCGAACCACTGTGCTTTAAAAACACAAGTTTACTACCCATGGAGCACGGCACAATCAAAACATTTCTCCTTTATAGCTCTCAAATAAAGAATCCTCTCACCTAATGTGTTGCTTGAACTGAACACCATGCAAAATAAAGCACGCTATGAAGCCAATTCAAATTTCAATTGAAAAAGTGTTGAAACAGAAACAGAAAGAAAAGATGAGAAACTCTTGAATAATATATATGGATAGTCCCACAAGATGGCGAAATCATATGAGAAAGAACGCACTAATGGGAACGCAACCCTTTAAAATTTTAAAACACACAAATATCTCAAGATTCCTTTCACAGACGCAAATCCCTAGTTGAGCCGAATTCCCGGAAAAATATTGAATGCAACATAGTCATCATAGTATGCATTTCCATTGGATAAGCAGCAAAAATTCAATGTGAAAAATTGGGTTGGTCGGTAGCATAAGACTGACACTATATAAATAAATCGTGGATTAGTATGAGCCGTGAGTCCTAATAACCACTGTTGCAAAGTTCCAACCCGTCATTACGACTTTCCTTTACCACTCTACCAGTTATACACGACATACCCCTTTCAATGCCATGCTATCAAACCGAAGTTTAAGGAAAGGTACAAGATTCCACTTCTACAAGTCTATGTGTGAGGTATCCATCATCTGATGTTCGTACAGCGGTATCTACAACTCCTTTCGACAACAGAGACAAACGTACAATAACAATTATTCACGTAAAAACTTTTTGGAACCTTTCCTCATGACCATATAGTTTGGTAATGGACACGATCCTGTCCTAATACTTGCATTAATCTATACAGTCCACGTTGGCCTTCACAGAGATCACCAAGGGTCGACTGGGTGGGCCTTTTCCTTATTTATTCCAACATATCCTTTTATTTAGAAAGAGTCCATAAGTTTTGATAACTATTAAGGTTGAAGAGAGCTTAAAAAAATGCAGCTTTCAAAGCATCATCAGAGCGCGTAGCATGGTTTATTTTTCCATAGATCTCTTTCGGACGTCTCTTACATGATGTTCTCCTCACCTTTGTAGTAGGGGTATCGAAGCGCACTCTCCCCTAATCTCAAGCTTGCAGAGCCCGACATTGTAAATGAGTTCCGAATTTATTGGTACGAGTGTCCCGCGATTGTTTTGGGTTCCATACTACAATCGGTCTGCCTTGGCCACCGAAAGATGGCTCTCAATTGTGGTGACGTAACGAAACAGAAACGGTTTATTGCTGTAATTCGGAAGCAAATGAAGGTAGGACGACAACCTGCGGGGTTGTTAACCAGAAAATGCTGTCAAGTGTTCGCAGCAGCGTCAAGGAGAGTAGATAAGGTGGCGCGGGATTCACTGATCACCGTGGAGCTTATTCATATGTGCGAGCAGGAAAAGTTTCACGGGCACGACAACCCAGGAGGCACCGGCCTGCCGCAAAAATTCAGCAGCAACGCGACGTCGTCGGGAATCCGCAGATTAAGGCCGAGGAACCTGTTCCTGGCGGCGAAGCAGAGGCACACTGCGGCCTGTTCGTTGGAGAGTCTATCGATGAGCTGGCAACAAGCTCCTCTAGGGGGGCGGATACGAGTTAGCCGGAGAGCGGAGAGCACCGGAGCACAGATTCTTAACCCAACGGCATCGATGATGCATCTCACACCCACGATAGGACGAGGCGGCGGCGGCGGGGGCGGTAGTGGCGGGGAGGATGGAGGTGGGGACGGAGGAACCGCTGGGGGTGAGGATGGAGGAACCACTGGGGGAGTGGACGGGGGAACCACCGGTGGCGTGGACGGAGGAACGACTGGGGGAGCGGACGGAGGAACCACTGGGGGCAGGGACGGAGGTACTGCCGGGGGCGTGGACGGAGGTACGACTGGGGGCGTGGACGGAGGAACGACTGGGGGTGGGGATGGAGGTACCATTGGAGGTGCGGACGGAGGTTCAACCGGAGGTGCGGAGGCTGGTGGTGGTGGGGACAACGGCGGCGGGGAAGGTGGAGATTCGACAGGCGGCGTAGCGGGTGGAGGCGAAGATGGAGCGACGGCTGGAGGAGAGGGGCTTTCTGTTGGTGGAGGAGAGGATGCAGGTCCTTCAAGTTGGGAAGAAGCCAAGGTGACAAATAGAAGGTTTACGAGCAAGAAGAAAGCTGTCGTTGCTGTCGTCTTGGCCGCCATGGCGAGC
This sequence comes from Spirodela polyrhiza, assembly GCA_024713555.1. Classification (NCBI taxonomy): domain Eukaryota; kingdom Viridiplantae; phylum Streptophyta; class Magnoliopsida; order Alismatales; family Araceae; genus Spirodela; species Spirodela polyrhiza. Next base: position 825,164 of record CM046546.1, on the reverse strand, counting down.
TTGCAGTTGGGTGATTCTGAGGCGGTGCTGGGCTAGGGTTTTATAGAGATGGAAAGGAAACTTTGAATGCCGGCTGCTGAAGTCCGCCTTTATGAAGGCTGAGCTTACAAATAAACACGACGTTTAACAGGATTGTTACGGGAGATGGTCGTATGGAAGAGCGTTGTCTCTAATGGCCTGTAGTTCCCCTACTTATTCGCCGTGCGCGTTAATGGGATTGACTTTCAACCAAATCAGACACAGAGCCCCCGCTACAATTAGCATTGGTTTCATCGTCAGATTATGGGGAGTAACAATTATGACCGCCAGAGGATCCTGTCGTTAAGTTCAGAAAATTAATGGGCTAAAGTTGCCCTCCAAAAGTAGTTTTGGAATCAACAACGGAATAACCAAGGCATTCGGGACGGCAATGTTTGATGTCCAACGCTACTACAATGTACGGAGTTTCACTTGACATTGCGGGGTGGGAAAAAGCCCATTTTAAGACGAAATTTAAATGCTCAATTTAGTGTGCCGAGCCAACATCTATCGTCCCTCGTTGGTTTCGTTGACAAGGTACTGAGATTTGGAAGATTTTGAACGTCTGGCCTGTGCTTGCCGCTTAAACGGCTGAAATCCCCCCTATTAATTATTTGGCACTCTGAACTTCAACGATCTCTATTCTGATGGAGACGCTTAGTTATAGACTTGTGGGGCCAGCATGATACGCTTGATTTTCTTCTCCCGTCACGCGTTCAACGCTGTAAGTTGAGAAACTAAGGCTGTCGCAATAAGTATAGGGCTACATAGTAGATGGGATGGAGGTTTAGTCAGCTTAGCTGCCACCTCTCCGAAGGTTACGATTTCTGGTTGGAAAAAGGCAATATATTCGTTACCATTTTCTGGTTCGTAAAGCGGTGAGTACAAATACAACGAAAATGCCCGTCACTTCCATTGTGATCCAGGACTAGATGCATGAAATGCCTAAACAATAAACGAGAAGCGCAATAAATTATGGAAGAAAAGTATCACACCACAACATGTGAGAGAAAAGAAAAGTCGCAACACAGAAAGAGGCCACAAGAGAGGAGGTTTCCCCACAGATGGAAGCTGAAAGCTCATTACGTCGTAGGTTAAGCTCTTTCATGTGCACATGCCATGATGCTTTGAAAGCTGCATTTTTTTAAGCTCTCTTCAACCTTAATAGTTATCAAAACTTATGGACTCTTTCTAAATAAAAGGATATGTTGGAATAAATAAGGAAAAGGCCCACCCAGTCGACCCTTGGTGATCTCTGTGAAGGCCAACCTGGACTGTATAGATTAATGCAAGTATTAGGACAGGATCGTGTCCATTACCAAACTATATGGTCATGAGGAAAGGTTCCAAAAAGTTTTTACGTGAATAATTGTGATTGTACGTTTGTCTCTGTTGTCGAAAGGAGTTGTAGATACCGCTGTACGAACATCAGATGCTGGATACCTCACACATAGACTTGTAGAAGTGGGATCTTGTACCTTTCCTTAAACTTCGGTTTGATAGCATGGCATTGAAAGGGGTATGTCGTGTATAACTGGTAGAGTGGTAAAGGAAAGTCGTAATGACGGGTTGGAACTTTGCAACAGTGGTTATTAGGACTCACGGCTCATACTAATCCACGATTTATTTATATAGTGTCAGTCTTATGCTACCGACCAACCCAATTTTTCACATTGAATCTTTTGCTGCTTATCCACTGGAAATGGATACTATGATGACTATGTTGCATTCAATATTTTTCCGGGAATTCGGCTCAACTAGGGATTTGCGTCTGTGAAAGGAATCTTGAGATATTTGTGTGTTTTAAAATTTTTAAGGGTTGCGTTCCCATTAGTGCGTTCTTTCTCATATGATTTCGCCATCTTGTGGGACTATCCATATATATTATTCAAGAGTTTCTCATCTTTTCTTTCTGTTTCTGTTTCAACACTTTTTCAATTGAAATTTGAATTGGCTTCATAGCGTGCTTTATTTTGCATGGTGTTCAGTTCAAGCAACACATTAGGTGAGAGGATTCTTTATTTGAGAGCTATAAAGGAGAAATGTTTTGATTGTGCCGTGCTCCATGGGTAGTAAACTTGTGTTTTTAAAGCACAGTGGTTCGGTTTCCCGCTATTGTCTTTAAGTTTTTGGCGTACCTTTACAATCTGGCCCCCCCTATCGGATAATGATGATGGCGTTTTGTGAGACTAATAATGGAGGTTAAACTACGTCAACAGCAGTCGACTGAGAATACGGAATTTTATTAGGGCGTTCTTCTTAGATGCTGGAAACAAGAACATTCTGCAGTGTGCTGGTGGGGATGGAGTTGAATATCACTGTTCTGAGTTTGTAGGGGTGAGGATTAAAACATGGATGGTAGGTTGGTGAATCGGTGTGAGACTACTTTCGTAGAATGATTTCCACTTTCAGGAGTGCAGACGCAGTAATATTCTTGACTTGTGTTGGAAGTAAATATTCAATTAAGAAGTAATTTGGTTTGCTTTTGTAGGAATATAGACGATATGAAGTTTTTTTTAATTTGATGACAGGAGAATGATGGGTCTTGGATAGGCGCATTTTGTTCGTTTCATGGGCATATTAATAGGTTCTCACGAGGCTCAATAAAAACAGTTGAGTACCCAATATGGGATTCCACTGTGACTCGTAAACGTCGGTTGGGTGATCTCTTGTCTCCCTGCTTACTCAAAAACCAGTTTTGCTGCGGTTCGTACGACGCAGGGCACGCTGCCGTACCTTCCGGAGCGATAATGTCCATCTAGGAATCAGTTTTGACACGGAATCATATATGGTCAGATTGGCGTTCGGGATCAACATCAACTGTCCGATACTCTCATCCGAGTGCGTCGACGACGCATAGAACTCATTATGATTTTAATGTCCTGCATGTGGTCGCCGCATTTATGGGGCACAAAAGTTGGCTACTGACCTGTCCATGGCCGACAATGGCAATAGAATATCACCTTTGACTCTGAAGCGAGGATTTGTGTATTGACGTTACATATTCCCGGGGCCAGGTGGATGCCTGCATTTTTATCTTTTCTAAGTTGTACGCCCGAGAATTATGGTAATACCCACAACTGCACTAACACGGAGTTCATGCTAATCTGAAAGCCTATTGCATTCGGATTTAGTATTTCGTCCTCAGCAAGGCAGTTTATTCGCACATAGAAAATTTAAGACGTCGATTTGAAGAAATGTTTGGTGTAAGCTGGCTTCGTAAGACCGTTTTCTGGATTGCGAAAGGTAAGCATCGGGCTATTCCCGATATGTCGATTGAGATTTTTATTTTGTAATAGATACACTGATAATTCCACCGTACATAAATATTTACGGGACTTTAAAAGGGCTGTAATTCCGACGTAGACGTTTTCGTCACCCTATGTCTGTGTGTCTTGTCTGAAAGATCCTGAGATCTTACGTCAACATGTCTTGCTTCCGATAGCCTATAAACGCGTGTATCGCGTACCGCCGGCGTACAGGTTGGAAAATAGCTGAGAGTCATACGACGAGATTAAGAAGGTGGCAGCTGGGGTCGTTGTGTCGGTAGCGGTAAGGATTGAGTGATGAATGGAAGCTTTGCATTGAATGGTGTTGCCATTTCCAAATATTCGGAGGTATAGCTGCAGTATGGTTTGTGACTTGCTTTAAACCTAATCGTAATTTGTAACAGACCTCTGGATTCACTTTTTCAAAGTCATACAAGTAGAGAAGTATATAGTCCGTCATTAGCCATTTATAAATCAGTCACTAAGGGGCAGAGTCTAAGCAGGAAGAACTGGGAGTCTAATTTGATCTCAATGATTCCAACCTAGTAAAATAGATGTTCGGAAGTATTTTATAGTAGAGAAACTTATATTTTGTGAAAATTATTTTGGAGAAATTCACATGAATGAAATAAAATTTATCTTTACTACATTGAGTTTGGATTTATTAAAAAAACCCTATTTTAGTAACCCATTTTTGTATTGAATTTTGACAGAGTCAACTTAACAAAGCTGAAATAGATTCAACTACATGATGCATTCGCAATCGTGGGAAGATCAGTAAAGCGAATAGAAATAGAGTCACGCAACTAGATAATTGATAACTTGTGAAAATTACATGTTAATCTATTATTAAATTTAAGAGAATAATGTATATTTGATTATTATTTCATAAGTTATCATACTAATACACTTTATGTTTTCTTTAAATAAATTTATCTGAATTTTCTTTGAAAATAATATTTTATAATTAAAAATAAAATTAATGAGAGTGATTTTATTATGAAACAATGTTGTTAATGTATAAATATAATTTATTTCATGTTGATTTGAGTTTTATTATGTTATGCTCAGTTTTTATAATTTTTAACAAATTATTTATATTGAAATAAATTTTATAATTTGTTTTGAAAATTTTCTGAATTAAATAAGAACAAAAAAAAATTTAAAGGGCTTACCGATTAGTGGGTATATGTGGGCCCAAGATCTCTTCTATCTAATAAGTGATTCATGTGTCACAAATCTAACAAATAGAAGAGGGACATGTCACCAAGTCCATAGACACTAGTCGCCACTCAAGTCTCAAGCTTGTAAAAGTGGAGTGATCTTACATACAAGGAGGTGACATGTCAGCTGCCTCATTGTGCCTATTAGTCGATGCACAGATCTTGATAAAGGGAAGAGAAAGACCACAACTATCTAACAACAATTGTGCAACCATGTCACTCCTCCTTTTGGTGGATCTGTGATGCATGGATGTGATGCTCAATGATGAGCCATGTCGCCGGCTGTCATCTCATGTGCTTCAATAAAACATACGAAAGTGAAAGGATTGCGGCTGCCTCACTTGACAATGTACAAGTGACCACATCACATATCGATCATTGTGGATCGACGACATGTGAATTGTGTGGTTCTCAGTTTGCTACGTGATGAGAACACATGTGCAAATATCGGTTATCATTTAATAAATTGGATATATCACAATATGCATGTGGCTGGGGATATTAACAAATGTGGATTATTGTCTGGTAAAATAGATAATATGTATTATTCTCGTATGCAATGGTGAGAAAATCTAGAGAAATAGTAAATCAATACAAAATCCTTGATTGTGGATCTGGAGAATAAAAACAATGGAAGAGGGAGAGAGGGGAGCCTTTTTTTAAGTGTTCTTGAGAGGAAACATTGTTCTTCTTTTTCATGCGAAAATAGAAATCCGAAGAATATACCATTGATTTTGATCGTCCTCCTCTACCCTTATCACCTTAAATCTATTACATTGAACTAGATAAATGATTAAGAAGTGCTACCTAGAGGTCAAAATCAATCCATGTATTATAAGGGTTCTAAGTTTGATTTTTAATAGAGTTTTCATTATTTTCTTGTTTGATTTACAAAATAAATTTATTTCCTTAGCTTTAATCATTTCTTTACTTGTTTCTCTTCTAGTTTCATCATTCCAAAACATATTTTATATAGTTTTTTTAATTTCTTTGAGTTTCAAATTCATCTTTACATTTATTTATTATTTTATTTTATTTATTACTTTGAATATTAATTTAAATCTTTAAATAAATTTTATAATCTTTTAAATTAGATAATAAAAGATCTTGAAAAAGCATTACTTGAGGAGACAACCTAGCTCACCACTATATCTATTTAACATTATTTTTAGTGAATCTAGTTCTATAAATTATTGAAATTGAATGATGATTCTAATAACGACTTAGGGTCACATTAGTAATCTTTTGAACAATAAGCGCAAAGATTCTGACATCATGTCATATTTTCCCATTTATTATTCCCAGTGTTTTCATGGTATTTTAGAAGGTTCTCTTTGTAGGGGAATAACCCTCAAAATTGTGCTTGTTAGGGCTGGTTCTTCCATATGACATCATATATATGTATAAAGACGGTTGGTGTCATCACTGCTGCTCACACCCTCCTCGAGCTTCAGTTTTGAAGTGTTGAGGCCCACTACCATTGTCTTCACAATCTAGACATTATGAAGCTGAGGCAAGATGGCCTTAATCTACATGAAACCAAATTCTTTTGTGTGACTTTTTTCGTTCATTTCATAAATATTTATGTATTGCTTATAATTTTAATCATTAGTTTTACTTGAGAATGCTCAAGAAATTGATGCAATCCTAAGCTGTAATTGAGATCATCAATCAATTTTAATAATTTTTAGAATTCAGTTCACCGAAATAAGTGATTTAAAATAAATATAATGGAGAATTAGCTCATCCCCCTAGGGAAGGAGTTCAAAAATCTTTTATCTCCTACAAACTATCTAATTCTTATCCTCAACTTTGTGAATTTAGAGTAATTGATGAAAGAACTATTTAAATAGATATATAAAGAAATAAAATCGTGAACCACATGAAATTAAAATAAGTAATGCTTACTATTATAGAAAATCTAATCTAAATGACCACAAAACTTAAGAAGAAATAATAAAATATTCAAAGTAATAAAGGGAAAGGAACAACAAGTAAATGTAAAATCAGAATAAACGTGAAATAAATCAACATGAAGAAGAAAGCATGATTTAGAAAATCAAGAATAGAGAAAAGGGACATAAAATAAAGAAGAAATCAAAGGAAATACATGAGGCTTCCAAGTTAAAAGAAAAACAAATCAAAACTATATTAAACGTCAAACTTAAAGCCCTTTAGAGTACATATTGCACTATATTAAACATCAAACTTACTGCAATTTTCAACCTTGTATCTGGTTCATTAGAATGAATTTGAGATCAAAAGGGTGGAAGAAAACAATCAAAATCAAAGTTATACTCCAAAGTTTGCTTTTCCCCCCCAAAAAGGGAAGATTACTTGTTTTTTCTAGAATATGAAAAGAAAAACTATGAAAAGTACTTCCCTTCTCTTTCCCTTTGATATTTTCTGTTCCCCAAATCTACAAATCAGACTTTCTAATTTGACTTGCTATTTTATGTCATACTTTTCTAATTTTTTAGACATTTTCTCATCTTCACATGTGGTAAGAATCGACATCATCTATTTTTCCAGATGATAATCGATATTTATAGATATACTCAATTATGGGCTCATTGTGATAATCAATATATCTACTTTATCAAATGATAACTTATATTTGCATGTCTACTTGTTGCGTGGCTTGTTGAAAATCATTAAATCCGCATATTATCTATTTATAAAAAGAAATGGTAATGTGACTGCACATTTATTGTGAGATGAAGCCATCGCTTTTTCTCTTTTTTGAATGCGTTTTATCAAGATCTGCATATTCACCATTATGCACAAAGGTGGCTAACAATGTGTCTCATCCTAGTGCCTCAAATCATTTTGCTTTTATGACCTATGATTTAAAGGACAGATGGTGCATGTGTGGATGTTGTGACATGGCACTCTACTGATTGTTAGATTTGTGGAGTACAAGGCAATAGATGTCTTCATTTAAGAGGGAGATGTTACACTTTGTATTGCGTCAGATAAAGCTATTGCTGTCATTGGAACTAAAACAAGTGGGAGATATGTATTAGTCCCACATCAAAAGTTTTAAGGAAGAAGCTAACATATATAATAAGGTGTTGGGCAGTTAGATCATTTTTCCATCTCCCAAAGGGCTGACTGAGTATTAGTCTCGGCTACCAATGTTGACAGGTATTAGCCCCGACTCCAAAGTTTAAAAAGTAGGCCTCCTACGTCCACGGGCGATGATGGAAACCTGCACTAGATATGAAAAAGTTATAGATATTTGATCTTAGCCCTTAAATGAACTCACTAGTCACTCAACAATTTAAATAGAGATCTCTTTTTTGAAAACCTACTCTCAAACTCTCTATAATATAATGACACTATAAATATAAGCCCCTCACTCTAGGTATCTGAGATGAGAAGAGAAACTTCTATTTATAGCCACTTTGAGCCGCCTAGGGAAACAGGCTAGTGAGCACCTCAAGAAACATGCCAACCGCTTCCTCTTCTAGCTGAAATAGTTTGACTGAACTATTACTGTAGTCTAGCTCGGTGAACCTGTAACTTGGCCATTGTGGTGTGTGGGAATTTATCTGGCCTGTTTGGCATGTCTTACCGTCTCTCTCTCTCCCCCACATTAAATGCGGTTCATCTTCTTCAACACAGCTGTCATATGAGCTGAAAAGAGAGTGCACATGCTTACTTAATGAGTCTAGTGCCAAATGATGGGCAGTCCTGAAGTTTCATTCTTCATCAGTAATACAGTAGGCCTTCACAGGAGACAGTGGAAAACATGAAATTATCGGGACTTGGATGTGCATTGTTACGATTACAACCATACATGGAATGGTTTTCCACAAAGTTGTACTAGCATTTTAACCAAATAAACTATTAAGTTGGTGAGCGAATGTTGTTCCCCAGATGACCTAAGAATGGGGGACATCTAGTGTATAACTTATTTTTTACAACAGTTCTTGTGCTTGTCGCTAATGTGATATCTAGTGGTAAATGGTCAAGTGGATGTCCTATGATCGTCGTGACTGCATTCACTCCACTACATCTGGATAATATAACTGAGGACATAAATTAAGAAGTAGATTTCCACGATTTTGAAAAAGATAACCAATGAGGAATCTACACTGAATAGGAACCGGTCAAGTGTGAATAACTATAAGTGACGGGGCTTCTCTTAATCAGTCTCTTAGTTCATTTCTAATGAACATGAAGGCTAAGTTTTTCCCCTTTTACAATTCTTTCTAGAAACACATTGACAAAAAATTACACGCCGAGCTACGATGTTCATTTTACAGATGGCTGTCTTTTGCACGGGTGCATTAACCTTCTGTTCCTTCCCTCCGCCCTTGTTTCCTCTCTGGGAGGTTGGTTGTATGTTCACGGTCAAGCCGTCGTGCGCTCCCACACTCCCTTCATTCTCCGGCTCTTATCACCCCACTGTTATTTCAAATTTATTGCCAGCTAATGCTTGGAGGAAGCCATCTTATTGGAACACAGAAAGCCCGATAGGACAAAATCAGTACAAATGTTACCTGAAGAAATAACCGACACATCACCGACTTCATCATGTTTTCACGAAAACCAAGAAATATGCATCCTTGACTATCATCCGGCTCTGCAGTCAATAAATCAGTTCACTTTACAAAATGCTTCCCTCGACCATTTGTTTCAGTGAGTTGACACCGGGCTATATATGTGAACGCAGACTGTCTTCAATAACCGATGAGTTTCAGTGACGCAAATGGAGAGAAAATGAAACACACCTTAAGTAGGGTACGGTAAAAGGCGGTTGAGTTGAACGTCGTCTCCCGGAAACTCACCTAGCTGTTTAATGGACTTGTCTGTAATTATCCTCTAATGTCCGTATCTGTACAGGTTACGTGACGTTGCCTGATGCAGCTTCCCATCAACCGATGGTTTAGTCAGTGAATTCAATTTGAAGATTAGTTCCGTACCTGATCTTTGGATCCCATCGCCACCCGCCTTGGATTGGTCGGAGGATCCCGCTGCTCCCTCCCTGCTCTCCTTCCATCGCCGCCTGGTCACCGCCGCCACCTTTCCACCTCCCGTTCTCCTCCTCCCCTTCTACCGTCGCCTTGCCATCGCCACCTATGCCGCCGCCATCTTCCAGCCAACCCTACTTTTCACCCATCCACTGTCACGCCTTTCCGCTTTCCCACAATTCTAGCCCTTCGCTTAGCCACCACCTTCCCGCCGACCGGCATCGACAGCCGCTCCCTCTCCACTGCCTATTGTCATCCGCCGCCGCTGCCTTTCTACTGCATGTAGCCGCCAGCCGTCGTCGTGATGCCGCACTGGAGTGGAGAGCACTGACTGTTAATGACAGGGCAAATAAGAATGGAATGCCACCAGACATTGCATCGGCTGGCAAGATACGAGATGAAGCGGCACGAACCACTCCAACAATCCACCACAGCCCACGTCATTGTCGTAACTGCCGGCCTGCTGGAGACTTTATCTATTATTAAATAGATGGTGGCTACCCTGTGTGTATCACACGGTAGCCACTAAAACTCTACTTCATTTGATCCTCAAAATGTGAGAAACGAGGTCCAGTCCATTAAAGGGAGATAGTAAACACCTAGGTGATATTTTTACTGATTGTCACGCTCTTTTGACGGGTGAATCCAATCCATCTCAAACTAACCTTCAATCTA
>CM046546.1:167500-212500 GCA_024713555.1 Spirodela polyrhiza | reverse complement strand
CAGTTTAGAGGGACTCATCTGACAAAGTGGCCCCCTGCCGTCGGCAGCCACCCGCCGGAGAGGAGAGAAACTCCTCTCCTGCGGTTTCACGGAGGACTAAAAATAGCCGGAGCCGGTGGCGGCGGCGACCTAAAAATAGCCGCCGGTGGGGAGAATATAGGCATGGCAGCGGCGGAGGAATGGCGGAGGAGGGGGCGGCGTATGCTAAAATACCACCGGCGGCGAGCAGAGGTGGTAACGAACCCAACCGCCCTCGTCCTCGTCCGCGTCCTCCTCCTCCTCCTCCTCCTCCTCCTTGCAGGGCCATCTCCTTCCTCCTCCTCCTCCTTCTCCTCCTCCTCCCCGTCTATAACAGGGCCGTCGTCTTCCTCCTTGTCACCTCTTATAGCAGCCGCCTTGGGCCTCTCCAGGCCATGGCGTGGCCCAGCAGGTTGCCCGGCATGAAGTCTTCCTCTTCTTCCGGCTGCAACCTCCTCCTCGTCGTCCTCTCTCTCTTCTTCTTCTTCTTCGTCTTCTCCGCTGCCGCCCTCTCGGACGGCGAGGCGGCGGCAATCGTGCGCCGGCAGCTCTTGACGCTGCGGGAACGCGATGACCTCCCCGACGACTTCGAGTTCGACGTGAAGGTCAACGTGAGGATCCGGAATCCCCGCCTCCGGCGAGCCTACATTGCGCTGCAGGCGTGGAAGGATGCAATCATCTCCGACCCGTTTAACTTCACCGGAAACTGGGTCGGCCCTGACGTCTGCTCCTACAACGGCGTCTTCTGCGCGGCGGCGCTGGACGACCCTTCCGCTGAGGTGGTCGCCGGTGTGGACCTCAACGGCGCCGACATCGCCGGCCACCTCCCCGTGGAGCTCGGCCTTCTCACCGACCTCGCCCTCTTCCACATCAACTCCAACCGCTTCTGCGGCATCATCCCCAAGAGCTTCTCCAAGCTCGTCCTCCTCCATGAGTTCGACGTCAGCAACAACAGGTTCGTCGGCGGCTTCCCGACGGTGGTGCTCGCCCTGCCGGTGCTCAAGTATCTGGACCTCCGATTCAACGACTTCGAGGGCCCGCTCCCGCCGGAGCTCTTCGACAAAGAGCTGGACGCCCTATTCCTGAACAACAACCGCTTTACCTCCCACATCCCGGAGAATATGGGCAACTCCAAGGTCTCTGTCATGGTGCTGGCCAACAACCAGCTGGGGGGTTGCATCCCCAGCAGCGTCGGCAGGATGGCCGCCACCTTGAATGAGCTCGTCCTCCTCAACAATGCCCTCTCCGGCTGCCTCCCGCCTGAGATGGGGCTCCTGGGAAACTCCACGGTGGTGGACCTGTCATGGAACGGGCTCACTGGGATGCTGCCGAAGAGCTTCTCTGGGCTGGCGGCGGTGGAGCAGCTCGACGTGGGGCACAACGTGCTCACCGGCTTCGTCCCCGGGGGGGTCTGCAAGCTCCCGAGGCTCGCCAACTTCACCTTCTCCTACAACTTCTTCAACGGCGAGGACGCCGCCTGCGTGCCCTCGGCGGCGGCGGGAGGGGTCTTGTTCGACGACCGCAGCAACTGCGTCCCCTCGCGGCCTCACCAGAGGAGGTCGGAGGAATGCAAGCCGGTGGTGGGCCGCCCCGTTGACTGCGGAAGATCCAAGTGCGGCGGCGGTGGCGGTGGCGGTGGCGGTGCAGGCGGCGGCGGCGGAGGGGGTGCAGGCGGCGGCGGGTCGTCCTCTCCTGTTTCACCTCCCCGCCAGGGGCAGAGCCCAGTGACGCCGGTTAAACCCACGCCGCCGCCGCGCTCGTCGGCTCCGGCGCCGCCGATGGTGCAACATCCTCCGCCCCCATCGTCGTCCCCGCTGATCCGCTCTCCACCGCCACCTACAGACGGAAGTAGCCCTGTTTATCGGGCTCACCCACCACCTCCTCCGGTCAGTTCGCCATCCCCACGCGTCCATTCACCACCTCCTCTTCCGTTGAACCCCCCTCCGCCGCCGCACTCCCCAGCTCCTCCGGTGAACTCCCCCCAGCCGGTGCACTCTCCGTCACTTCCTTCTCCTCCTCAGGTCCATTCGCCACCCCCACAGAGTCATTCGCCGCTACCTCCTCCAGTGAGCTCTCCTCTCCCGCCACCTCCTGTCCGATCTTCTTCGCCACCAAAGCAGTCTCCGCCGCCGCCGGTGAACTCTCCACCACCACCTCCTCCTCCGGTCCATTCCCCGCCGCCGCCGGTGAACTCTCCACCACCACCTCCTCCTCCGGTCCATTCCCCGCCGCCGCCGGTGAACTCTCCACCACCACCTCCTCCTCCGGTCCATTCCCCGCCGCCGCCGGTGAACTCTCCACCACCACCTCCTCCTCCGGTCCATTCTCCGCCGCCACCGGTGAACTCTCCACCACCACCTCCTCCTCCGGTTCATTCCCCGCCGCCACCGGTTCATTCACCGCCACCTCCTCCTCCCCTGAACTCTCCTCCCCCGCCGCCAGTGCACTCCCCACCTCCTCCTCCTCCGCCGGTCCACTCGCCGCCCCCACCGGTTCATTCGCCGCCACCTCCTCCTCCGGTGAGCTCTCCTCCCCCGCCACCGGTGCACTCTCCACCTCCTCCTCCTCCTCCGGTGAACTCTCCTCCCCCGCCGCCGGTGCACTCTCCACCTCCTCCTCCGATGAACTCTCCTCCCCCGCCGCCGGTGCACTCTCCTCCTCCGGTTCATTCCCCGCCTCCACTGGTTATTTCGCCGCCACCTCATCCGGTGAACTCTCCTCCCCCGCTGCTGGTGCACTCTCCACCTCCTCCGATTCATTCCCCACCCCCACTGGTTCATTCCCCGCCACCTCCTCCGGTGAACTCTCCTCCCCCACCGCCTCCAGAGCACTCACCTCCCCCGCCGGTACACTCTCCACCTCCACCCCCGGCGTGGTCACCCCCGCCACCGGTCTACTCTCTCCCTCCGCCGTCGCCGGTTAACTCACCTCCGCCCCCTCCGCCGGCTCACTCGCCTCCACCCACAGTTTACCCGCCGCCTCCGCCGCCAGCCTCGACGCCACCGCCACCATCCTACTCCCCTCCGCCACCGCCTCCAGTATACTCCCCCCCTCCACCGGCCCTCTCGCCACCGCCCCCGCCGCCGCCACCATTCTCCCTCCCGCCGGTGGAAGGCTTCTCCTACGCATCCCCTCCGCCGCCCGTCTACAGGGGTTACTGAGCCCGAGAGGCCCTCCTCCCTCGTCGCCGCAACTCGAGTAGCCATGAACAGCGAAGGTTTTGCTCCAGCCTCCTCTCGCCTCCGCTCTGCAGTCATCTTCCATGGAAACCAGCGGGGGCGGCGCCACCAAGAGAGAGACGACGGACGCCAAGATCAACGAACAAGCCATTTTCTTCCTTGTTCTTTCTCTCGAAAAGGGGAAAAAAATAAAAAAATGAAAGCCCTTCTGCAGATCATACCGCTTATTTCAAATAAGGTTCTTCTACGTGGCATGAACCCTTCTTCCTCCTGTTCCACCTGCTCCTGAGATCTGCGTGAACACCGGAGGCGCCCCGCGGAGGAGGAGGAGGAGGAGGAGGACGACGACGACGACGACCTTCTTCCGTCCTCTGTCAACGGCTCCTCCTACGTGGGACGAACTGGTTTCAGAATACGCCGGATCATGCATTGCTCTCTCTCTCTCTCTCTCTCTCTCTCTCTCTAAATGCCCAGGTGCAAACCATGGTCTGTGATCCGTTCCCTCATAGTTTAACGTTCGTATATCGCAACTATGAGCCAGGAATGATAAAATTCATATTACAATAACGGTGGTATTTTATTTATTTTTGGTGGGAGAAAATGACCGTGGAACAGAGAGGACCATGCATGGTACGTAGCGATATTTGTATGCATACAGCCACAGAGAGATATATATATAGAGGGAGAGAGGGGGGGGGAGAGAGAGAAGGAGAGAGGGGGGGGGGGAGAGAGAGAAGGAGAGAGGGGGGGGGAGAGAGAGAAGGAGAGAGGGGAGAGAGAGAGAGGGAGGGAGAGAGAGAGAGGGAGGGAGAGAGAGAGAGAGAGGGAGGGAGAGAGAGAGAGAGAGAGAGAGGAGGGAGAATGAGGGGGGGAGAGAGAGAGCGTTAATTTTTAGTTCCGATACTGTACGGTCAAGAGCCTTTAAAAGGTCGAATATTTCAATTTTCGCGATTAATTCGCCGACGTGATGGGGAAATAGAAAATATTAAAAATCCGAGTTTTAGAATCGTCCAAGTATCATAACGCTGTTCGCCCGCGCCCTCGTCCGACGGTATGAGGTTTAAATGCTATGAGCATCATCAGCCGAGAGTCATGGGAGCGAATTTCCGCAACAGCCCAGAGAGGCGTGGGGGAGTCCGCCCGCCCCGACGCAGATCTCGCTAGCGTCTCGTCCGCATGGGGACAAATCGGCGGGGCCCACAAGGAGCGGTTAATTTATAAAAAACCCAAATGAAATCAGGATCAACGGAAATATACAATAAACCAGGGGAATTGTAAATGTGTGTTAAAAATATTGACAGATCGCCCTCCCCAACCCCCCCCCATCCCTCCCCCTTTTCCAACTCACTCTATCATCGTTCGCTCTCCATCGGCGATTGCAGGATCGTCCTCCAGGTCCCCCCGTCTCTCTCTCTCTCTCTCTCTCTCTCTCTCTCTCTCTCTATCTCCTCGGCGCGCGTCCGTTCCTTCTCCCGCATCCGCGGTTCCCCAATCAAGAAGCGGGCTCCGGGTGGAGTTGGATCTCTGCTGCCCCCGGTGACGGCCCGGGGAATGTTGCTCTAGGGTTTGCAGAAATTCCCGTGGCCTGCTTGGCGCGCCGGCACGCTTCCTTCCGTGAGGAGCTATCGGGGCTGGCTCGCCCCATCTCCCAGATCTGAGAACCTAGGCGTGCGAGGAGGGGGTTGAAATCTTCAGACCACTTCCGGCCAAGATGTTCTGGCGAATGACCGGGCTGTCCACGGCCTCTCCCGTAAGTGCCTCATAAGCTCGTCAGGTTTCTCATCGTCTTGCTCGTCCATTGGTTTTGGCGTTAGCTTGCTGCCCAACCGTTGTCAAGTAGTTTCGTCTTTGTTTCTGAATCTCTACATGTTCGCCTACTGGAAATGGTGGAATCGGCGGGGAGGCAGTTATTAGATTGGTTATGATAGAAGTAGGTTGATTTTAGAGTGTTCCGCCTTTTTTCTTTGTTTTGACGTAGTCTGTGGAGAGGCTGATCATGGGATGTTTGTGTGAAATAAATGGAGGCTACGTATTGGTGGTTTTGGAAAATTCAGTCTTTTAAACTACGTGGCGAGATGTGCTCCATTAATCTTGGTCTTCATTTTCCATGATACAGAGAAATATACTTCCTGCCGTGTCACCCATTTTCTTGTCATTCATTTTAGGTTCAAACGATAGAGTTTTATATTAATTTTGTGAATTTTACAGTTATTTTAGCATATTACATGGTACCATTGGATTTGTTTCCTCTCCTGCAGGTTTTCAATGTACTGAATACTGAAAACGTAGAACTTAAAATCATTATTAGTTTTTGTTGAGATAAAAGATTGGCCACCTTCCTCCAAATGCCATTTAGCCTGCGATCTCTTATTTATAACTATTGGCGGATTTTAGACTGATTCCATTTCATGGAAACCTAATTTAATTGAGGTTTGTGACTCTGAACTTGGTGAATTGGCTGTCGTTTAGTCTGTTTTTGCATCCTCTGCTGAATTACATCTATGAGTTGGACATGGTTCGTAGCGAGTCATTTTATTTGTCAAATATGAAAACGTATTTGCATTTCAAACAACATATATCAGAGTACTTGGTGCCGAGTTGATGTCTAAGATAAACTATTTACATTTTTGTTTGATGGCATATTTTTTCAATTTACTTATGAGAGCTCTAAATGAGAGAAGATGGGTTAGCTGCTTGTTGAGGAGCAGAAGAGATGTTAAACGTTGGCCACCATCTTATAAGTTCGAAAAACTAGTTGTTTGATTGTTGATATAGACTTGAAAGTTGTATGAGACTTAGTCGTCCAGTCATTGGTGTTTTGGAAGAAGTAAAAGATTGGAACGCCATTTGTTTTTATGTTATCGATATTGGTTGCTTTTCTTTGCTATTTTTGTAGTAATCAAATATATGTTCGTCATGAACGATGGGATTTTTCACAAATTGATACGCTAATACCTTCATCATCTGTCTAGGTCTATTTTTAGTGTGGAAGACGATGGTTTAAAGTATATTTTAAATCTGAGTTATTTCGTGTTTGATGAAGACATCGTACAGGGAAATGAAGCCTATTACAACTACCTAGACATGAATGTCCACATGCATATGCTACAAAGGAGGCTGCAATGGACTGCCCATGACATATTATTTTCAATGAGCTAATGAAGGATATGCTGATCTGCATGTTTTTCTAATGAATGAATCACTAATGGGCTTATGCGGACTAACACAGTTGGTACATTGCTTATTATTTTGATTCATTACTCAAAATCCTTGATTTGTCATGTTGCGAAATCTGAGGAGAAGCTTTCAAGTCTGTTTATACCTCCAATGCTTAAACTTTGAAAGGATTAATCTTTAACTGCAGATGGATTACTGTTGTATGCTTCATGGAAAATGCCGTACGATTTTTTTTTCAATATAGTGATGAAGCCACGTTCTAAAAAACTCCAAAGCCGAGAAGTTATCCTTTTTTTCCCTGGTTCATTATGTAGTGTTGCCAAATTGATTTCAATGAGTATTGACGTAATGATGCTCTCAACACTAATTTCAGGTGGACTCTATCTTGGACAAAGAAAATTACACCTTAGAGGAGCTGCTGGATGAAGATGAGATAATTCAAGAATGCAAAGCCCTAAATACTCGCCTTATAAACTAGTAATCGATTATACTTTCCACTTGTCCCGCACAGTCATATCTTTTCCTGTTTTTTATTTGTGGTGCATTTTATCTAGGTTGAAATATAGATACAACACGATGTCATCCTAACTATTTTCTGCCCTCTTTAGTTGAATCCATACTTGATTTGTGAGCAATTTTTTTGGCCAATATTAGTGAGTGCATAGGATGGGTAAAGCATATGAATCACAATAACCTGGACTTACGATAGTTACATGCTTTGCATGTGCAAGAGTTTATAGCTTAGACTCTTGCACAGGCAAGTAGTTTTCTCTCACATTTTTCTCTAATTTTCTCCGGACGGATTATTTGACCGCAATCCTTATTACACAGTTTGCGGGAAAGGACTCAGGTCGAAAAACTGCTTCGATATATTGTGGAGGAAGCGCCTGATGATGCTGAAAAGAAGTATTCTTTCAAGTAATATCTATTTATACGTGACATTTTTGCTGAGGAGCTCTTTTACAACGAAGTGATATTGACGCCCATTCTTGTGTTGTGATGTTGTCCTGCAGGTTTCCCTTTATTGCGTGTGAAATTTTTACCTGTGAGGTCGACATTATACTGAAAACCTTAGTAGAAGATGAGGAGGTCTATATGCTACCCAATATTATTACATTAATTTTTTGAATTTTCTCTTTATCCGTGCCATGATCTTCCAATGGTGATGGTTGACTCGTCACTGTGAAATAAGGCATTTAATAGGCTTTGGTCATTCTTGTTTCCTGATGTTGTGCAGTTGATGAATCTCTTATTCTCCTTTCTGATGCCTGACCATTCCCACAGTACGTTGCTGGCTGGTTATTTTAGCAAGGTACCCTGGTTCCTTTGTAGCCATAATGCTGTGTAATCATAATTATTTGAATTTGGAATGTAATGGGAAAATGGGTAGTACCAGATGGTCTTTCCATTTTCTGTTCTATGCTATACTGATTCACGGAGGCTTTGTTTTTTTTGGGGTTCACATTTTCCACACTTGTAACTTTCTCCTTCTTAATTAAAGATCATGTTTTACCATCTGCCTTAGTAGAAGGCAGACTAAATGTTTGAGCGCTTCTTATTTTTGAGGATAAATTTGTTCTGATGGTGGCTTTTTCTGTTTCCCCCCTTGTTAGGTTGTTATTTGCCTGATGTTGCGGAAAACTGTTCTTCTCATGAATTATGTTCAAGTAAGTGTTATTTCCTGTTGGTTGACTCTATAGTTACAAATCTAATGCATTTTCTGTGAAAAATGTTCTTGCAAGTCTGTGGTTTTTAGCACATTTACAGTGAGTGAAAATCATGGTAGGGTTTCTGTGTTAGGCTTTTTCTACAATGGGATGCTTTCTTTTTATTAATGTTTAACATTCATTAAAGGATCTAACCATCCACCAGGGTGGAGTTATTTCGTATTTTTTGAAATTGATCACCATATATATTTTTTTCTGTAGTTCTTAGCGCCCCCTTTAGAAGTTCTCATTTGATATTTTTAAAGGTGTAATTGAATCTAATGCAAATGATATGGTTTGCTTACAAATACTGTACTTATCTTATTGTGATCTTTTATTTTATCTGGATTTCATTTTGGCGTCCAGCTTTATGTTTCAAACTCTTGATACTCTATTGTTCATTTACCAGGGCCATCAGGAAATATTTCCCCGACTTGTTGATCTTATTGGGATCACGTCCATCATGGAGGTTAATGACGTTTTATTTTATTTGGAAGCAGTATTTTGCCTAATTTAAGAAAGCTAGTAGGGATGTGATTTTTTAATTTTTAATTTTTTATCACTGTCATCAGAAAATCTTACTTTGAAGTCTATCTCCACTCTGGTTTTTAAAAAATACTGTTGGATTGTTCTGATCATGTAAATTTTGCCATTATTTCCATTTTGAAAAGGTTATTTTATCCTAAGAGCTCTGCAGTTTGGTGACCAAATGGCAATATTTTTCTATAGGTTTTGATTCGGTTAATTGGTGCTGATGAACATATGTATTCCAACTATATGGATGCAATGCAATGGTTAGAGAACACAGATGTGTTGGAGATGATTGTTGACAAGTTCAGCTCATCAGTGAGTGTTACTGGCATTCCTTCTGATTCAATCTTAGTCTAATTTTTCGTTTCATTTCGATTTGGTTTAATGTGATCACTTTATTGAACAGAAGTTAGCATTTATTATACTACTCGTACATGGGGTTATCCACTGCAAATGAATGCTATTTTTACATATCGTGAAGAATAAATGTTCTCGTGCAGGTATTATTAGCAGTTTCTTCCAAATGAATCTGTAGGACTGGTAGGCACTTAGGCTCCAAAGGTTCACAGTGGAAATCTGAAAAGATGTACATCAGCATCTATTCTGTTTTGATCTAGAACAGTTGCAGCAGCCCAAAGCAAAACCTGTTACTGTTCCGCTGAACAAAGGCTCACAAACATTAGCTTTTGTTATTTCTCCTATACATGTGCCAAGGCTTCGCCTAGGAAGTTAAGCTGTGGTAGGAGGACAAGTTGATTGTTCAGTTGCTCGTTGAGCGGGCAAGGGAGTGCATGATTTGGTGACGCTGCCAGTATACAGAGGCTGCAGGTTGAAACATTCTTAGAAATTCTGTCCAGCTTGGCCATTCTTAAATGCCAAATTCTTTGCCTTCAATCATGTTGTCTGCATTACATAATAATGCTCTTGTTTGGGGGCTAATGCTCCAGATCTTTTAGTTATCAATGAGACATAATGCTCTTGTTTTAGATTAATGATCTAGATCCTTTAGTCATCAATAAATATCATTATCCCTTTCATCATGATGTATTTTAGAAAACTAAATAGTATATTTGTCTTTTTGGTAACTGTCTGTAGGACTGTCCTGAGGTACATGCAAATGCGGCAGAAACTTTGTGTGCCATTACTCGATACGCCCCTCCTGGGCTTGCTGCGAAAATTTCTAGCCCAAGGTGATTTTCTTATATATGGGATGCATGTTATCTCGTTTTGATACACCCAACCAAAAATTCATGAATTTTTTGTTACTATTATTTAACCATTTTTCAGCTTTGTGGGGAGGTTGTTTCGTCATGCGCTGGAAGGGTCACGACCAAAGTCGGTTTTGGTTCATTCATTGACTGTGTGCATTTCACTTGTGGACCCTAAGAGGTTATTATCAACTTCGTATCATTCATATCGAAATTATATGAGTTACGGATCAACAGTATCTGCTAATCCGGAGATGGTTGATGGCATGCTCGAGAATATTGGTAGGTGCTTGCTTCACTCAATGAGTATTATTTCCTCCTTTGTTGTATCGCTGTTGCTTATTATGCTATAGCTTGCCATCATCTAGTTTGGTCCATTTCCTTCTGCCCGAAAGCCATTTTCTCGTATTTTTATTATACATGGTGACTACCATCTATTTTTTTCATCTACTGTGATGAAACATTGAACCGTAATTTGAAATCCTGAAATTTATTGAGCATGTATTACATTCTAAGGAATTGCTTATTCTAAGACGATTTTGTTGGCATTGGAAGAGGTTCAAGATAGCTTTTGAAGATTTTGGGCCTGGATTTTGTGGCGAAATTGAGACTACGATCTTTCCTATATCCTTGATTGAATGGAGTTTGATGAAAAAGCTACTAAAAGAAGAATACCTTACAAATAAGAAAACGCTAAAAGAAAGGTCTTCACATATTGCTATTTTTGAGCTTTCCATGTTGCAGGTTCTTGGATCCTTCTGGGTTGCACATCTGGGGTATTACTGGAGTCATGAGGTCTTTTGGGCTGTGCCGTTTTGAATCTTCAAAAAAATGCTCTTCCCCCCCACTTTTTTTTTTTTCTTATTGAGCCATTTAATTATTTTGTAGGATCAAAAGTTCTTATCATCCCATATGATGTATATTTTATCATTAATGGTGTTGTCTCAACATTTTGGTCCATAGGCGGGTCTATTTTATGTGTTTACAGAAGTCATCTTGCGTTTATTTTATGTAGTTTATTTAATTCTTGATCTCTTTTTGGCTATTCCTTTTTGGATAATGGGTGGATCACATCTTTTCTTTGGAGAACGGTATTTAGAAAACTTTTACGTTCTTCTCTTATGTCAGGTGAACTGCTGAAGTTGTTGGATATTTCTTCTCCTGAAAGTGTTTTACCTACTACTTATGGAAGCTTGCAACCTCCTCTAGGCAAGCACCGTTTGAAGGTACCTATCTCATACCGTTTACCTGAATGAAGTACATGGCTATTTATTTGATTACTGGAATTTTTTGGCTGATAATGGCTGGATAGTTTCTCAAGTTAAAAGTGAATTATGGCATCTTCGATTCTAACTTTGGTTGATGTTATGTATTGTGTCCAATTGATTAACACCTAAATTGAATTCTAAGAAAGGATTCGGATTACTTCGTTGTAAAATTAAGTGTCTCGGAAACAAATCTCCTGATGCATTTTTCTGATAATTATTAATCATAATGTTATCAGGTTGCATCAGAGTACAATCTTATAGGTTTAATCTAATAGTTTTTTCTAGTTCCCTTGGAATGGTTATTTCCTTTGGGGGGGGGGGGAGTTAACAGTTATTGAATCTTGTTCTGCACGCTTTTTCAGGTTGTTGAGTTCATAGCTGTTTTATTGACGACTGGCAGTGAAGCTGCTGAGAAGGTGTTGATTGACTTAGGAGCCATCAAATGCATCCTGGATTTGTTTTTTCAGTAAGTTACTCTATTTTTCTCGTAATATTCTTTGATTGAGGTCCAGTCTATGATAATGTACGATTGGTGATGATTGTAGGTACCCATTTAACAACTTTTTGCATCACCATGTGGAGAACATTATAATCTCTTGTTTAGAGAGCAAGAGAAGTTCACTTCTTGAGCATCTCCTTAAGGAATGTGACGTCATTCGTAAAATCCTTGAAGCTGAGAAGAATGTCTCATTAGCAGCAGATTCTAATGGAGTAATTCTCTTGACTGTCAGGATTATTTCAGCGCTTTTTGTTTTTTTTTGTGTAGCTTTCTCCGATGATTTCTTGTGCAGAGCTTCCAAAACTTAGAAATGCAAATCCCTTTTTTGTAGCCGACAAAGTCTGCAGAAGGAAGATCTTCACCGAGAATTGGCAATATTGGGCATATAACCCGCATTGCAAACAAGCTTATTCAGTTGGAGAGCAATAACAGTATTATACAAGCACATTTACAGGTTTATTGCTGATTTCTTCTTCGACGATTCTTGGATACTAGTATATCATTGTATTTTAATCTTTTGTGGCGCCATTGTTGAATGTTATGCTTGGTCAGGGAGATCGAATCATGGATATTTGTTGTTGTAGACATTCTTTTTATTTATGTAGCCGACTTAATGAAATGGCTTGTTCTTTCCATGGCGATGCTATGATGCTTGTCACCACGAACAGCTCTCAAGATTCTGGATTGTTTGCTGCATTGATACTAACAAACTAACCGTGATCTATACGAATATATCTGCCGTTTTGGTTTTTTTTTTGTGAAAAATCTATTGGCGGTTCATTGCATTTTCTTTATATTAATAGCCTATTTTTTATTTTTATAAATCAAAGTTAAAGCATGAAAAATAATAAATCATACTTTGTCAGTAGACATCTTTTCCCCATCTTTGGGATGGCTCAAGTGAACTGTGCATTACTCGTCAGGATAATGGTGAATGGACGGATTGGCATACCAATGTCTTACTAAAGCGCAATGGTGTGGAAAATGTCTACCAATGGAACTGTGGGTAAGTTTTTTCCGGACTTAGTGGCAATGTTCCATTTCGTCTCTATTCTTTTCTCTGGGTGATGTTGTGTGATTGTAAAATTATTATTTCTTTTTTTTGGCCCTATTTTTAATTGAGCTATCTTAAGCAAGAATCTTCTAATAGATTATGACATGTTCTTGCATACTCTGGAACTCGAGTAAGATCCGAAACGTTTTTTTTTTTTTTTGGTTAATGTTCTTGTGATGCGAAATGAGTTTTCCGAAGAGAGTTACAGTGGGTCCCATCCTGTAGTATATATTTTTTTAATGTCACATTTTAATGGGATTTTTTAATGATAACTTAGTAATCAACCAAGATCATCATCCTTGGAGGAGGATTTTTTTTTTTTGGGGTCCAAAGTACCTGTGGAAACGAACTGTCAGATGATTATTTTTTAACGAAGAGATTTTTTCAAACGCGAAGGATTTTTTTCCGTACTACCTTTGAGAGATGTGCATATATATATATATATATATATATATTTTCTGGACGAAGAATTCCGGGGAATTTGGAGCGTTTTCTCTCAGTTTGGCGTACTCTTCTTCCCATCCTCCTCGCTTGTTCTTCCCCAAGCAAAGAAAGCGTCACTGGTGGGGGGGCGCTTATGGATGGGTCCATGATGGATGGATGGATGGATGATGGCTGATCCCTTCCTTCCGCAGCCGGCCGTCCGCACTGCAGGACCGCAACAGGGACAGCGACGACGAGGACCCCAGGGACCGAGACTACGACGTGGCGACCCTCGCCAACAACCTCAGCCAGGCCTTCCGTTATGACATCTACAGCAACGACGACATGGAGGTACCTTCCTCACGTCTCCTCTGGAAAGCTCCCTTCTTTGCCTCTTGATACTTCCCATGATGATGATGATGGTGATGATGATGATGATGATTCATGAGAGCCCATCATAAATCTATGCCCCTCCCTCTCCCCCGACTGTGAACCAAAACAAAGAAAAAAGAAGAAGAAAAAAAAAAGGGTCGGCAGATACTGAAGGATGAGCATTTTCTGGTGACATGCAGGGACATGGGCAGCTCGAAAGAGACGACGAGGTATCATATCCCCCCGCCGAATCCTCGCCATGCTCTCGATCATCGGTGTTGACCCGCCGATGATCCTTTTAGTTGCTCTGTCTCTCCCATTCGGCCGGAGATGAGCTTCGCTTCCCCTTCTGTTCATGGCATATATATATATATATATACATTTTTTTTAATGCTGTTTTTGGGTGGAATCATGGTGGATGCCCCATTGAATGCGCTGGGCCTGCAGGATGTCTACTTCGACGATGAATCCGCAGAGGTTATCATCTCTTCCTTGCGTCTGAGAGACGACCACCAGGACAGGTACCCCCCCCTCCCCACCCAGTTTCTCTCTCCTCTCTCTCTCTCTCTTCTCTCTCTCTCTCTCTCTCTCTCTGTCTCTCTTGTCTCTCTGCTCATGGGTTGCTCTTGCAGCGGGTCTCTCTTCACCAACTCGAACTGGTTCACCTTTGAAGACGACCGGGCCGTCCATGAACAAGCGACTATCACGCTCGGCTCCCCGTCGCCGAGCCCCGGGGAGGGGGACGGCGCGCTGGGCGACGAAGACGCCGCCGCCCTTGCGGACACGGCGACCTCCCTGCCGCCGCCGCCGGAGCCGGGCTCCTTGGCGGGCGCCACTCTGGAGAATGGGATCGCCGAGGAGGAGGCCGGAGAGGACGATCCACGGCCTGCTGTCCTCACCGAAGATGGAAAGCCGGCCGAATGGGTCGAATGGAGGGAGACGTCGAACCCCGCTGGGCTGCCGGAGAAGGACCCACCGGCACCAGCACCGGCCGACGAACATGAGGCGGCGCCGCCCGAAATTTCCCCACCTTCTTCGCCTCCATCAGGAAACGACGAGGGGGCCACCAAGCCAGCTGCCGCTGAGAGCCTGCCCGGAGGCAGCAGCGGCGGCGACCAGGGCTCGCCGGAGTCTCCGCCCTCTGGTGGGGAGTCCACCGAGGAGCAGAAGAAGAGGGAGACTGAGGCGGCGCCGCCGGCCGAGGGCGGCGGGAGTTCCTCCAAGAAGGCCGAGGATGAGGCCGAGAAGTGACCATCTCTGCCGTGGAAGTGGAAATAATCTCCTTTTGACGCCGGACGTGGGCCTCCTCCCCGTGTAACATGCAGAAGAAGAAGAAGAAGAAGAAGAAGAAGAAGGTAGAGCCTTGTACATCAGGAACAAGGGCTATCCCCCTGCCCCCCCCCCTCTCTCTCTCTCTCTCTCTACGGTAATACTGATATTATTCTTTCACCGCCCGTAGCTGCCCGCACTGTACAGAGAGAGAGAGAGAGAAGGGGGGGGGGGAGATACAGAGAGAGAAGAAAACGGGGGGCGGCGGGCTCTCTTGCCCTCTGGCCTCCACCCCTCGCTCCCTCCCTCCCTCCCTCCATTGATGATAGCTGCAGTAAGTAGTAGCCTCCTCTCTCTCTCCTCTCTCTCTCTCTCTCTCTCTCTCTACTCGTATTGCTTGCTCTTTGAAGATTCATTGGGAGTGATAGGCTCGTCGTCTTGTTTCTTGCTGTCTGACCAGACCAGATTATTCATTTGCTCTGTAATTCTTATTATCCTCTTTACCTTATTCATGCGTTGACTTCCAACCACCCTCCCTCCCTCCCTCCCTCCCCTTCCATCCCGATGGCGCTGACTAGCTTCTTTTGTGGGCCCAGAAGCCCATTAATCCTGCTGTTCTTCGAGAGCCGCCACGTGGGCAGACCAATCCCCCCCCCCCCTCTCTCTCCTCCTCTCTCTCTCTCTCTCTCTCTCTGTTGGGAGTATAATCGGATTCGCCCCTAACAGCTGGCAGATGTCCGATGGGCCGGTCGTACGTGATGGGCCTTGTGATTGGGTATAGGTGGGCCCGGCTTGATCTCTCTGGGGAATGGCCCAATAAGGGGAGAGAGGGGGGAGGTTTCACGTGGGCCCGGGAGGGGGACCCGTCCGGATGAGCCCAGGCGACGGCGGAGAGTCGGCGTCGTGGGGGCCCACACGAAACTCCTCCCTTCTTAACGGCATCTGGTGGAACGTGGGAAGCAGGGAGCTTGACGGGGATAATGACGTAAATACCCTGCTCCGGGGGGACCGAAAGTGGCTCCCAACAGTGGGGCCCACTTCTCCGCTCACGTTGGATGATTCATCGCGAGCCACGTGGCGGGACGAACGGTCGCGCTCGGGGCAGAGATCGCGCCTTTTGACCGGGCTGAGGTCAGGGGAAAGGGGTTAAGGGCGTGGGTATCTCGGTCATATATTTCGTGTGGGGCCCGCTCTGCTCTGGCAAAAATTTCTCCGATTTGATTCGCTGTTTTATTTATTTTGACCACACTCTCTCTCCCCCACTCTCCTTTCTCTCTCTTCTGTTCCTCTGTATCTTTCTTCTTCGGCCGAGAGCAGCGCACCCGTCATGCCACCGCCGGAGACAGCTCCGCATTCCCTCGGGCGGCCCTCCTCGGTGACCCCGCCGGAACCCTAGGAGCGGGAGGTGGACGGGCTTCTGCTTCGGGCCGGATTAGGCGCCCGGAAGCGGGCGGAGATCTTGCGCTCTTGTCGGGTTGGACCAGTGCGGCTGCGACTGTACGAAAGAAGGGGAATCTCTTGGTTCGGTGTGGAGCTGAGGGGCCGCGGACAGTTCGATCTCCGGCGCGGCCGCAGCGGGACCTGCATTTCACCTGTAACCAGGAGGTATTTGAGATCTCTGCGATAATTTGGCCGGATCGTACTTGGTTGGCGTGCTCCGGAGGCTCCTCTTGTCTGCCAGTCTTCCCTTGGAGTGTGGGGACTTTGGAGCTCCCATGGGGTGGTCCTGCTCAGAACCTTGCTTGGTCTGACTGAGTGTTCCGTTGTAGGCTTCTGTCCGTCCGTCGTCGTAACTCCCTCGGAGATTGCTTGCTCTGGACTGAGGCAGTCTCCTCCTCCTACTGAGTTGACTCGAACGGCGACATCTGTGCGTGGTGGAGATGGAAGCTAGTACTCTTAGTGAAGCATCGGTTGACACGCAGCAGTCGCCGTTGGCCGCGGAGGAGTCCCCAGAGGTTTCCACCGGGGAAAGTGTGAAGAAGCCATCAAAGCCTGCCAAACGTGATTTTACCCGGCCAACATTTTCATCGACTAGGAAGAATGCTGAGGCATCTGATTTAAGCTCGACCAGGGTTAGAGCTGCCGCGACCAAATCTTCACCTGTCAATCCAGGTGCACCTCTGCTGAAGAGGAGAAACAGCACTGGTGGGTTGCCAGAGAGGCAGCCCAGTGCTGCTCTTCCCAAACGGCTGGATGGTGCTGCTTCGTTTGCTGGGAAGAAGGCTACTCCATCTGTATCGGAACCACCAAAGACACCAACTCCCGTGAGCCGACGGTCTTCGTTGCCCTCGGTGAGTTCGAGGGTATCGGCTACGGAAGTTAAAAAGACGACCGTATCGGCGTCGCGTTTGTCTGCAAAGCCAGAAAACAGCAAGACGGATTCTACTCGGAAGGCCTCGATCAAGCCGTCATTGCCTTTCTCAGCTTCGAAAAAGGTCCCATCATCGCCACCAAGTGGTAATCATGGGAATGGCGGTCTTCGTAATGGGACCTCATCCTCTAAAGCTTCTTCTCCAGCAGCTCGTTCGCCATCAATTACTGGTGGTGCAAAAGTGGGGTCAGTGGACAAAGGTTCTTTGTCAGGGCAGAAGAAATCCTCCCCTACACAGAGTTCAGATTCTCATTTCAGCATGCTTCCTCAGGTGGAGGTTAAAACTGGCGATGATCTGGTATGCCTCAGTTTTTACGTCAAATTTAAAACAAAATCT
The DNA here is from genome assembly GCA_024713555.1 of Spirodela polyrhiza. Taxonomy (NCBI): domain Eukaryota; kingdom Viridiplantae; phylum Streptophyta; class Magnoliopsida; order Alismatales; family Araceae; genus Spirodela; species Spirodela polyrhiza. Next base: position 195,088 of record CM046546.1, on the reverse strand, counting down.
ATGTCTTCAGTTCCTTGCCGCTTTTTATGATTTGTTTATCTCCTGTTCGTTTTTTATTGATGATATGCCGCACTTTGGTGTCGGACATACGTTTTTGTCGGGAAATATACCCTGATAACGGGTGTGTTTCTATCCTAAGAAATAAAATTGATGACGGCCATTGGTGAAGTATCTTAATTTCTCTCTATCTTGATATATTTACTTACTTTTTTCAGAGGCTGGATCTAAGAGGCCATCGAATTCGAAGTCTCAATTCCAGTGGGTTGAATTTGTCTCCAAATTTAGAGGTAAGGGATCGTATTCGTCGTTAGTTGTAGTTTACGAGATATTTATGCATCTAAAGTAAGAAATCAAATAAGAAGTTCAAAATACTCGAATTATGCACATGTGCCATTCCTGTACGGCGATGCATTGTATGACGTTATTCTGAAACATGGGATGCTTGAATTAGACGCCGCCCTGTCATTATAGAATAATGGAGCAATTTGCCAACCTTTTATTCGTGTTTTATCTTCTCACTGTTAATTCATCTCTTGCACTCCCCACAGCAGTCTATAGATTGACGATAGTAGTCAAACCAGACATCTTTTATTTTCTGGCTATTCGAATTGTATTCATGCTGTTTTGTGACCAATGAAGAGTCATGCGGGTTTTTTATGTGGTTCACAATGATGTAAAATTAGGAAAAATCGTGATTTGTGGCGATCTGTGCATGGGACATACCATGATTAAATGTGCAAAAAAATCACGAATAATCGTTCCTTTGTTGATATGGTATATTTTTGTATATAATAACCTATTGACGATATTTGCCAGCTCAAAAGAAGCATATGGTTCCAAGTTTGGGTTCCCGCTCGAGTGTAGCCGCCCTTTAAATTCTCCAATGAATGCGTAATGTAGACACCTGATTAGTTTTATGAAAAATATGGTAGATATTGAAGTATGGAATGTGAGATAAAATTGTAGTTATCTTGTAAAAGGTAGGCGTGAAGAACAAACGGTTGTTTGGCACTAGTCAGGGTTGGCTTTGTTGAAGTTGGTGTCTATCTAAAAACCTGAGAAAGTAAATTGGCTGCTACCTTGTTTTCTCAGCTTACGGCGGTTCCACGAGTCAGAATGGCATAGTTCTGAAGTTCATGTCTTTTATGTATTTTTTTCATGAATTTCCAAAATAAATGGAACTAATGAAAGAAAGTGAAAAGGAAACAATAAGAATAAGTAGGATCAGGAGACAATACGTTGGGAGTATTGGAGGAACTTATTTTTTTAAGAGGTTAAATCCTCGGTATTGGCCTTTTTATGCTTGCCTTCTTGATACAACAACAGTCAATATATCCTTAACCTTAAAAAAGATGGGTTTTTTCTATTTGTAAACAACTTTTATCATCAGACAGTATCACAGTGACTCACTGGACGTATCATGGGTGTCACTGAAGGCCAGGCTAATTTGTTGGATGGGTTGGTTCACTTTGGAAGCAATCCTATCCGTTGACTGAGCTGGCCATGAGGTAGGTGAGTTAGCTGATCCCCGCGTGAATCATGGCTTGGGAAGTCCAAAACCACAATCAATTCCCATGGATCAGCCCGAACCGAAACCATGGTTTTTTTGGATTTTCATTTTGTATTAGACACTTCCCCATGATTTTCCCCAGCCATTAGCTCGGAAAGGAAGTTGCAAATTTCTATTTCTGTTTTGTGCCATTAGTCAGGGGGCGATGAGGCTTTTCATGCTTGATGTTGTTTCTTTCTTTTGTAAACTGTGTACATTTTTGGGCTGTGTACGGCTTTCATTGAAGCTTATGTGGGATGTGTCTTATATTTTTTTCTACAGTTTGTTTATCTAAGGGATAATCTCTTGTCATCTTTGGAGGGGATTGAGATTTTAAAGCGAGTGAAGGTACATTTAATATTTTTCATTTTATTCAATTTTTCACATAGTACTCGACTCTTATGATTTTTTGTGAACAATCGTATCAATTTATTAAGATTTATTTTGAAGGCTTTATGCAAGTGAATTAGGTAGATGCAGAGAATGAGCTTGACTTCAAAGTGTCATTGTTTCATCCAGGTACTTGATTTGAGCTTCAATGATTTCAAAGGACCTGGATTTGAGCCTCTAGAGAATTGTAAAGCCCTCCAGGTCAGCATATTTCTCCTTTTCGTTATAGAGTTACAGGAAAAGTGTTTATCTTCTTATATCCTCTTCTGACTTTTTATGGATGTTCTCTGGTGTAAATGCTGATTATGCAGCAACTCTACCTTGCTGGAAATCAAATCACCTCACTTACAAGTCTCCCTGAGCTTCCAAACTTGGAGGTGTGTGCATTTACTCTGCCTTTAATATTTTTTATCCTAATGTGACTATCACCGAAATGGCTAGTGCATTTTTTATATAACGATTCTCTTTCAGTTTCTCTCTGTCGCCCAAAACCGGCTGAAATCCCTGTGCATGGCAAGCCAACCTCGCTTGCAGGTTTAGTTGGTTCCACCTTTTGCTTCTAGACTGTTTTTCTGTCAATTGACAGTTGATTTACTTTATTTCTTGTTACCCTTCCCAGGTACTAGCTGCTAGTAAAAACAAAATATCTACACTGAAGGGATTTCCTCATTTGCCACTTCTTGAGGTTAGATTCCTTGTTGTCATCATCCATAGCTCTCTTTCACATTTGCATTTAGTCTGCGGTTAAATTTTTGAGACGACTATGAATCTATTATTTTTCCTGTGAAATATCTTCATTAATTTATTACATGTAAGGAGGTCCTGTCGATGGCTTGACCATCGTCTTCAAAGTTAGGGCATATATTTACTTCTGTCCTGCGCTGTTTGAAATTTCTTATTATAAGTTTAAATTTATGAACATCATATTACGTTATGATGGGTCCATATCTATGGCCCAATAATGTTGACATGTAAAACTGAAATGGAATGTGTAATAAAGTACCTGGGATCACCTGGGGCCGCTTAATCAGAGGGTAGTGAACCAATTTCTTTAATGATCGTCGTTGTGATGGCTGCCAATACATCACGCATGTGCCTCTTCTCTTAACAAGCAAGTGCTAGGATTTCGTTGTACAATTTCATTGGAATGGTCCTAGACCCATTTTTTCCCCTAAACCTTCGCAGCTTATGAACTTGAATCTATCTTTGTCACTCATGTATTCTATTCTAGATTTGCTACTTTGTCATCCTTTTATTTCATGCATTTGTTTGGGTGCAACAGTTATATTATACTGTTTGAGAATATGCAGGCAAAAACCTGTTTTAAGCTGTTGTTCTCCAACATATATGCAGCATTTGCGAGTCGAGGAGAATCCTATACTGGAGATGCCACACCTCGAAGCTGCTTCAATATTGCTTGTTGGTCCGACACTTAAAAAGTTTAATGATAGAGGTAATGTCGAATTCTATTTAGTCATTTTTTTTTTCCTACTTGCCATTGAGAAATTTATTAATTCATGCATATACGTAGAGTACTCGATTGTCTGTCTTTGTTTTTATGTAATTTTCACTTATGGTGGTCAGGTTTTCTATAGTAAGCCAATCTTTCAACATAACAAATTCATGCCCTGCGGGTTGTAAGACATCTGGGTGGATAGCGAGGTTCCATACTCACTATCCATGTGTGCCAGTAATCTTAAAGTTCCTTTTAGTTTTTACCAACAACTTTTGGATTCCCTTATTGAAAAAAACAATTTCGTATAAATGTGGGCGCGCTCCCATTACTGGACAATTAATATGGCAGGTTCCTCAACAGGCATGGGCTGAAATATCGGTCACCTATTTATATTCATCCTTAGATACTCATAATGTTGCTACGTTATCGTTATGTAGATCTTTCTCCTGATGAGCAAGAGCTTGCGAAGAAATATCCTGCACATGCGCCATTATGCATCAGATATGGTTGGGAGTTTTCTCCTCCAGATCGTTCCATGGGTAAGTATGTATCGAATGCTTTTTGTCTAGTGCAAGAAAACCTTGACGATTTGTAGAGAATGGTGTTTGTTTTATAATTTTGCTTTCTCTGAAAGCATTTATTTCCTTCTCTTTATAATTTTGAAGGAGTTTCTGCTACGGCATTTGTTCCTTTTCATTGTCTTACTGTTATCCTCGTTTATTATGTGGTCTTTAGATTCACATCTGCTATTTTTCTAGTGGAAATCAGGACGCTTGGTTACTTTACTGTTGTTGAAGGTGGGTATAGGACTCTTTGACTTGCAACATAAGAAATTCGGGGTTGCGAGATCCATTACTTTAATTTGGTAATTTTTTATGGGCTTTACTGTATTATTTTAGAAACGGAGTTGACATAGTAGTGACACAGTTATACTCATTTGCAAAGCCGGGGATCTTCAGGTCACGCAGTAAAATGTTAGGCAATCTCGGTAGCTATCAGATGAGGATCGTCCTCTTTTATTTTATTTAAATGCTGCACAGAATGAATAACTCACCGAAATTATTGTGGAGTCGTCACCTGCCGGTGGCTATACTTCAGTTGACTTATTAGAAATTGATCATTGTGCACCGTTAATCTACTTTTTTCAGAGATAAACGTGCTTACCCATTTTTACAAGATTATAATGGTAAAAACATTTGAAAGAACGATTTGATGGCATTTTAGTTCATCCTCTTGTTTTCTTTTTCTGGAATGCCCCGAATGGATGGCTTGTGTCCTTAGTTTTATATAAAAAAATTAAAAAAACTTTAATGTCCAATTTTTTGTAACTTTATGAAAACTTTTGAAAGAACTGCTTGGCGTTTAAACCAACCCGTTTGTCCTATGAGAATCGTACCGTTTTTAATGCACTTTAAAAGGGATATTTCTTAAGAAATATCTCCACTTGTTTGAAATAAAATGGTGCTCTTTCAACTGGGAATTTAATTCTTGTCCTATCACTAGTCTACAAGGAACGGAAAATGCTGATTTAGGTGATAAATCAGACATCAAGTATCGGCATAGCTTTAGCGCCAAATTCTCTAACTATTTCATTTTTGTGTTTGAGGACCTCCAACCTGCTGTTAATTATCGCTTTAAATTTTGTGTTTGTGGTCTGAATGGTCCTCCAACCTGCTGTTAATTATCGCTTTAAAGAGACTGATAACTGTCTCTTGAAACTCTAATAAAATATAGTGCTTACTTTCCTCCCATCACAGTCCTTAGAATAGACAGGTAAATGATTCTTCGTGCTTTTTGTCTGATGATCGATGTATGACGGGCTACTATTGGCCTTTAAGGAGGATCAATAATGCCAGATATCACACATGTATGATTGATGGCGTTCTTGAATGATCCACAGAAGATGCAGCTCTCCTCAATAGTTAGTACATGGTCATCAGGCCTGTCACCCGTGTGTAATTTTTTTCATCGTACATCCCAAATTAACATGCTGACTTTGGTTGAGTATTTTTCCTAGACAACCTAAAAGATCCCTTTTGGATGATGCCACCTCCGCAGTTTCTTTACTTGCGCTCTAAATATATTTTTGCTGTCTGCACGTGGCCCTGAGTATGCTGTATTTCAACAGATCAGCAAGTGATCAGTTAATTCCCAGTTCCCTCCCATATTTTTCTTAAAGGTCCTCACTCTACGTGACTTTAACGGGGCATATGTTGCCGTTTTGAAATCGGGTTGGAAGGCGGACTCTGATAGAAATCGGTTGATGTTGTGAAGTGTGAAGTATCTCTCTGGAACGGACGGCCATATCTCGGTGCTGGCCATAATTATTTCGGAACAGATGTTCTGGATTCTTGCATTTTTGTTAAATGCGGTAACTGAACCTCTCTGGCGCATCCAGTTGCTGCCAATGATTATACTTGGCTTACTCATGTTTCAGTATCATTTTTAATCACCATATTCCTTGTTGATATTTCGTATTCATCGTTGAGAGTTGGACCTGTAAATTAAGCTCATCGTTTCTAATCATATTTATTTGGTTTTGTTATCAGATTCAACATTTCGCTTCCTTGCTGAATACTGGAAAGATCATTTGCCACCTAGTTACTTGCTGAAGAAAGCCTCAGTTGAACAGCCATTCGAACAAGACGCATGTCACTGCCACTTTGTCTTTGTCAAGGACTCAACGGTGAGCAATGCTGCCGAGTTGTGCCTGAAGTATCAATGGTTTATTGGGGACAAAACACCAACCAATTTTGTCTCTGTTGCTGATGCGGTCAGCGAGGTAGGTTCTTGAGAATTGTGCTGTGGTAATGTACTTTTTCGTTTATGTGTTATTTTATTCTATCGTATTGGTTCTTGAATAGGTTTACTGGCCAAAACACGAGGATGTTGGCAGATATCTTAAGGTTGAATGCACCCCAGTATTGGAGGGGACCGAGTATTCTCCTATATTTGCTGTTTCATCACCTGTTTGTCCAGGTATATTGAACTTGCATTTTCACTTTGTTGCCCACTTGAAGCTCTTTTAACTAGTGTGGTGATGGATTCTACTGTCCTGAAAAACCTGCTGAAAAGGGAAACATGTGAGAGACGAGTAGGATATCCGATTTTATAGGAAGTAATGATGCTCATTTCCATGTTTTAGTATTTTGTGTCTACGTGAATGATGTTTGAAAGCTTCATTTCATGCTTCTTTGCAGGCACTGGATGCCCGAAGGTTATTAATCTTACTGTGCATGGGGAACTTGTGGAGGGCAACGTGATCAAAGGCTTTGCCGAGGTTGCATGGTGCGGTGGAACACCAGCGAAAGGTGTTGCAAGGTGACATTTGCATTTCCCTACAGTTCAAAATCTTTTGTCGTTTCGCATTTCCTTGTTTCCATATATTGTGATACCTGATAGTCGCAGAGATGCCATTTCGTCAACAAGTAAAAAAAACCTTGCATTTTAAATTTCAGCTGGTTGAGGAGAAGATGGAATAGTAGTCCTGTGGCGATCGCTGGGGCCGAAGATGAAGAATATAGTTTGACGGCTGATGACATTGATTGTAGTCTAGTTTTCATGTACACCCCTGTGACAGAGGAAGGTATCAAAGGAGAGCCACAATATGCAATGACTGATTTTGTAAAGCCAGGTTGGTTTTCTCAAGAAAATAAATAGGGTTTTTACGTCTGAAATTTATTATTCTTTCTACTTGGATATTTTTTGTGATTGACGGTGATAAATTTTCTGTTCTTTCATCTAGGATATTTTTTTCCTATTTTAATATACTTTCAATCTGTATTATTTTATTGTTCATTTTTATAGTCCAAGAATTCATCCTCTTTATCCCCGTTTTGTAGATTTTCACCAGCATTGGTCGTTAATCCTCGTTTTTAGTTTGATTAGTTTTACTTTTCTTGCGACAAGATGACTATTCAAAATCATCACCAAATAATGTGAACTCCTTTTTTTTGTAGAAACTTTGAAGGCTTGTTCGCCATAATTTTGCACTTACTAGTTTGAAAGAGGAATCCACTGTGAATCACACAATTATACATCCAATTTACATTAGCACTTACCGTTTTCGTATATGCCTGCATGATAGATATACATACATATATTTGGGGACTACTCATTTTGAAACCTTGCATAACGGATAGAAATTCATGTGAATGGTTGATTAACTGTATAGCGTGTTCAATGGTAGGATCTCACGGGACAATTTTTGTCAAAAGGGAGTTGCGCGGTTTGACTTAGAAAGTGCCCAAGAACATTGCTTATTTATTGATCTTTACTCTACTCACATCTTCATCCTAGCTACTGAAAATAATTCCGTATTTTTTACTACTGTAGTAAGCCTTCGATTTGAATGATTGGTGCACTTCATTCATCGCCAGTGGTTTCAAGTTGGATGACTGAAGGACATTAACATGGTTTTGGAGCATATATTTTTTTTGGGCTACACACGACATTGATGTTGTCTGCATGAGATATATCAGAATCTGGATATAACAGGGTCTGTTACGAACAGTTTCGCGTTAGTTACTACAACAACAAATTTGTGATCATAAAGTCGAGCGTACTCTGGTCATTACGTAAAGATTTTAATTTGGATATCCCAGTGACTTTAGGAACTCAAAGATCTTCTTAAATTATGATTATGTAAAGCTTATGCTTCTCCAATACTTCATCAACTAGGTTTGTCACTGCAAAGCTTTAGACATGTAAATGACAGAAGATAACAATCATCTTGCCTTTACTTTGAACTTACTATCTTGCATGTGAATACATGGAAAGGAAGTTGTCCATTTAACCTAACATAATATGTAGCTGATGACAGTTTCATGGGCCTGGCTTATGATGACGACGCCGATGCCAATAATATTTCTTTTCTATCATTTCGTTTTGTTGACATCTTCTGGTCACTGGATTCTGATACGATCCTCATTTGACATATTGCCAAAAGCAAATGGGAATCGTATCTGGACAACTCCCAATCAAAGCCACTCAATCTGGAGTACTATTTGAGGAGAAGAACAGTAAGAAGGACACAAACAAATGATAAGAAACATAAACAACATGGGGAAACAGTAGGTAGCAAACAGTCTAAGGATAGAGGAAGAAGAGAGAGACACTCCATGATCTGCTTTGCCGAATACAGCCCCGAGCCTCTTGCAGTCAGTCGCCACTTCCTTCCCCCTCCCTCTCATTCTGTCCTCAAACACTCATATATCGTGCCTTAACTCAGGAAGTAACTTCACTGCTCACCACTAACCTAACCCTGGGTCGTATGGTATCTCGCTCTCATACGTATGCAAGGGGAGCATATCAGATTTCTGCTGATATGTAATTGGGTCTGAACTTCTTCTAATATCTATATTTGCTTAGAAACAACATCTTTTTGGTTTATGTTCTTCATGCCCTATTGTGCTTGAATTATGAACCAAATGGTATGTTTGAAATAATTCTTTTATATTTTTCGTGCCTGTTCCATTGCAGCTTCACCGTCAGTTCGTAATGTGAGGATATTGGGAGATGCTGTTGAAGGAAATACTATCAAAGGCGTTGGTGAATACTTCGGTGGCAAAGAAGGTCCAAGCAAGTTTGAGTGGTTACGTGAACAGAAGGAAAATGGGTCAGCGTTTTTCTTTCATTTTATTCATACTACTCTAACTAATCATACTCTTACTTCAGAAGTATGTTCTCTTATGGTGTGGTGAAAATTCATTTCGAGCTTTTGCTATTGTCTGATAGATGGCAGTTCTTTTATCGTCATGAATGAAAGCTGGATGTGCATTAAGATAATCTCAATTATGGGACATAATTGTAGAGATTGATTCTGTAAAAAAATTATGCCATTACGTAGTCGACTCAGATGTACGCGTATATTTACTAGTTATCTACATCAATGACGAATCCTACATGTGGCATCATTTATAGCCAAAATCAGACCTATGATTGGTTAGGGTGGAATCTAGATGAACTGGGGGATAGTTCATAGATCTGGTTCATGACATGATAAAACATCAACTTTCCAACGTAAAAAAAATATCATCATTGGGGATCTCAATAAAAGGCTATTCTGCAATACCTTAACTTAAGGAGCTTTAGAATAAAAATGATTGAATCATCCAAATAATTCTGCAAGGAAAATAAAGTTTGAAATTAACTAATTATCTGATTATTTGTAAAACTTGGACCTGATTTGATGAATTTCTTTCTCATTTGTGGGAAAATCAGCCATAAGAGTTAGAAACGTGTGCCATTTTACATTCTGAAGACAACCCTCTTTCTCGCTTTGTTTGGCGCCATAGGTTTAGGAACTTTAGCATAGGTGATACGATGGAGATTCCTGCGGGTTCATGGTGAAAAAATCAGGAGGATATATGTCTCAATCTGTAGCATTCCTTTTTATTCAAACCCTCTTAATATCTGGGTATCATTTGTGAAGGAGAATGAGAGTGAAAATGGATTGGGGTAGACAATGACCTATGTGCAATGCCCGGCATCTCTTAGGTTGAAGTCTTATCAAACAGGTGGGTAAAATAGCAAATGATCTTATTAAAGATCAGTCTATAAAGGATATCATAACAATTATGCATGTATCATAATGTTTTTTTCTTCGTTACCTTACTTGTGAATCACTGGCATTTAGTCCGCGACTATTAGATCACCAGTATCAATTTTTATCTCCATCATTTTTCCCTTTTTCCATCTTTGAAGGCGATCTGCAGCATTGATTGAATGTCAGTGAAAGAGCTGTACGAAAAAGAATTGATGTCCTATGAAAATGCTTTATGAACATTTGTACTTTGTACAGTTTTGAGTCTGATATTTTTCTGGTGCAGCGAGCTTCTTGTAGTATCTGTGGGTGCGGCAGAGTACACACTGACAAAAGATGATGTTGGTCGGCGATTGTCATTTGTGTATATTCCTATTAATTTTGAAGGTACTTTATTGTCTCTGTTGATGAGGTGTCTTGATTCTCCGTATTGCTTTTTTTGTTGGATATTCGTTTTATGATATGCCTTTTCTATCTAACTTTCAGGACAAGAAGGGGAATCTGTTACTGTCATGAGTGAGAAAATCAGAAAGGGTAATTTCGAATATTTATACTGATATTTCGTCTAAAATTTCAGAAAGATAGTCATATTCAGTTCTGCATGCATATAATGATAATTTATATATACTGTCAATATCATTTCTGCTTCCCATGTTCTTTTGGTGGACTTGTAAAGCGGAAAGATCTACAAACGATAAATAATTTAGATATCCTCTTTATTTTGATATTCAATCTTTGAAATTTTTTATTTTACTATTTTATAATTACATGCTAGATTTTGGGTACCTCAGAAACATGGTTTTCTGTATCCGTGGAAACTGTTTACTCCAGACTTAGGGACTGACTACCAATGCATGGTTTTTCTTTGACCTATATTTTATAGCGAGCCTAGTAATATGTCTAAAAAAAACAACTGTATTGTTTCAAGATGAATCTTCTAGATGGTGGGAAAGTCTGATGCTCTTCCGTTTTACTGTTGCGGCCATATTATAAATTTGATGTGGGTAAGATTGGTTAGATATGTTTCTGCTTGTGTGCACGAGGGGGCCTTTTGCGGCTCACCATTTTGCATTGCTTTTTTCACCGCTTAATAGTGCATGCTATTAGTCGCTCTCTATTAATTGAATGGATTCAAGGTTGCTAAAAACCATCTTCTAATTGGACTGGAAGGTGATATTCCAATTCATTTAAAATAGTGTAATTTCGTCTAGTAGTACACGCTTGTATCTATTTACTGCATTTTTCAGTTGTTTTGGGCGAACGAATTCTTTTCGTTTTCCGGTTTTTTACAAAACAGAAATCACAATTTTTCATGTTATTTCTAATGAGACATTGTACAGTATCTCACTGGCTCATACATTTGCTTGCGTCCTCATTTCAGCCCCCCCAAGGGTGAGCAATTTGAAAATAGTTGGAGATGTAAGGGAAGGGAATAAAGTAACAGTAACTGCTATTGTCACTGGGGGAACTGAAGGATCTAGCAAAGTTCAATGGTTTAAGGCAGGCTCATCAAAGTTCGAGGGTGAGAGTACTCTTGAAGCACTGAGCACATCCAAGAATGCAAAGGTGGGATAAAGAAACAGTAATTTCTGATTATTTATGTTTTGGATCATAGTCATATCTTCGTGTTACACTGCTGCTCTAGCATTTTTTTTCAACTTACTCCATTGGGTCAATACAAATTTTTAGGCTTTTCGGGTTCCCCTTGGTGCTGTCGGCTACTATTTAGTTGCTAAATTCACACCTATTGCGCCAGATGGTGAATCAGGAGAACCAGCATATGCCATTTCTGAGAAGTCAGTTGAAAGTAAGTACTTTTTAGGATGCTATATCTCTTCTTGACTATCTGATCTATCTCTTTGTTTTTCTATACAATGAGGATTCATAGAGTGGTATAGGCAATGAAATGGTTGGAAAAATCCAGGTAGGTGGGGTCCACCATTATTGTTATTCGTCCAGGAAAAAATGGCTTTACATCATTGTCGGCAAACTTGGCGAACAAAGAAAGACTTCTGTCTTCATGCCTTATTTTAGTTAGAAGAGGTAGCTTAGTGACATGAAATTAGTTAAAATGATAATCATAATGACGCATATTGATGATCGTATGAGTTATATTGATGTCTGGGTAGCTACTCAAAGGAATCTGAAGAAATTCAAAAATCTCTTAATGTTTGGACTCTGTATAGTTAACCATATGCATGCCCAAGGTCTATACTTTTTTTAAATAATATGGTTATTGTTCGAATTATCATGATTTTGATTATATGTTTTATCCCATCAAAGATTAGGTGTCATACAATCAATTCTAGGCTCAAAAATTTGGATAAATTTCTGATTGGTGACCTACCTGGTGCCAGTAATCTTCAGGAAAGTTCAAAGACCTGGTTAAGATCTCTGACGAAAGAGGATACATCATATAAATTACTGGACCGATTAGCGGAGAAAACTGCTCTCTTTTCTCAAATCTAATGATGGCACAACCCTATATATCTGACAACAATTATAAAATCTTAAATTACGCTCTTTAACAAAACAGATCGTGTACCGCATTTATTTCGGGGTCTTTTCTTCCATCAGAGAAAACAATTTGATCATTAATATCTATGGAGGCGACTGTATTCTTATACTTTAACAGATTGACCCGGCCTGGTATAGGGGCCCAGATGACCAGATTTCTGGAAGGCTATGACTGCTCCATGTTCACCTCCTGCATGGAAGCCCACCCACATGCCTCACACCCCAAATGCGGCGTTTGTGCTAGACTTGGGCGGAGGCCTAGCTCATTTCCAGGGACATTAGCATATTGAGGATGATATGAGAAAAGATAAATTTAAATATATTTTGAAAACGAATAACATATATTATGTTGACAATGATTGATCTTCCTGTACGACTTTTTCATTTTCAAAAGTCATTTATTTAAACGAAACCTATGCTTGCCTAAACTTATTTTCGCTAACTTCTCCTTAATTATTATCAGCTTTGCCACCAAGCCTAAATTTTCTGTCAGTTGTCGGGAACTATTATGAGGGTGACATGTTAACAGCATCATATGGATATATAGGAGGGCATGAGGGCATAAGTTTGTATGATTGGTTCCTTCACGAGGTAAATGCTTGGCTTTTCTCACTCTATGGACGAAGTAAGAATCTTTCTTATTTCACATTAATGTTTCGACCTTCATGCAGAATGAAACCGACTCAGGCACCTTAATTCCAGAGGCATCAGGTTTTCTACAGTACCGGATAACAAAGGATGCTGTTGACAAGTTTGTTTCCTTTAAATGCACTCCTGTGCGAGATGATGGTAGTGTTGGTGAGCCAAGAACCTGCTTGGGATTGGATCGAGTTCAGCCTGGTGATTATATTCGCCTTCGTGAACCAAAAACACCATAACTTTTAGCCAAAAAATTATGCTGATGAGATTTTTATTCATATGTAGGGAGTCCAAGGTTGTTATCACTGCAGATAATCGGTGAGGCTATTGAAGGAATGACACTTGTGGCTGAAAAACAATACTGGGGAGGGGAAGAGGGTAATTCGGTTTTTCGTTGGTTCCTGGTATGGTATTGGTTGCTATGCTTTCCTTGTCAGTATATTTTTGTTTCGCCCTTCTGTTTCTTTTGAGAGTTGGATTGCATTGTTTAATGACATTTTGCAGAAAAATTCTGATGGAATGGAAAAAGAAATTAAAGGTGCGTCAGATGCGTGTTATACACCGTCCAGTGATGATATTGGCTGCACAATATACGTTTCGTGTGAACCTGTAAGAAATGATGGAGCCTGCGGTCCTACTGTTCTTTCAGAGCTTGTTGGGCCTGTTCTACCAGGTTTGTAATAAGGAATTTGATGAGCCGAGTTATTTAAGGTTGCAGGACAGCAGTCCTACCTGAAAATATGTCAATTTGTCATTTGTACTTTCCTGCATTGACATTATCGGTAACTTACTGTTTTAACTAGCTAATAGTAACATTCTTTGTTGATTGTTGAATCTAAAACTGAATAGCAGAGTCAACAGTGTTGACCATGATCTTGGTTTAAAGTCTTTGATACCAGACTTCCTTCTTTCAACTAATTGATCTGGCTGAGAATTTGAACCTTTGATATGAAATAGGCATGGAAATTAGTTCCCATTCAAACCTAATAGCAGTGGTACAAAATTTGAACTAATCCAAAGAAAATAAGGAAACTTTAAGCTAATGAATTCACTGGGAGTTCTTTCAAATTGGCGGCACATTTGACAGCTGTTTTACTATTCGTTTGTTGGCTACAAGATCTAATTCTGTCTGTAAGCATCATTATATAATTTTCATTTAGAAGTAATACATCTCAGAGAAACATGTCTTCGCAGCATTCATGTCTTAAGGTTTTTTATTTTTAATTGCTTGTTTTGTCTATGCTTTCATTGATCTATTATCGTGTACCTTCGTAGATATTTTCAGTATCTTTATGGTTATGCTGTTTTCTCTGTCGGGATGAATGGTAACATATGACTGTTGGACTTTGAATCAACTATCTACCTCTCTGTTTATTGATTTGCAATACATTGTTTTATGTCCAATGTATTATTCTAGTCTAATCTCTGTCATGATATTTTTTAGGGCCACCTGCCTGTCATTCGCTTAAATTTCTGGGTTCAATGACTGAAGGAGAGCGTCTGAGCTTTACTGCCGCATATGTTGGAGGGTATGCGTGTGAATGAAACATTCCTTTAATTTTGTGTGGATACTTTTGTGTTGCCCAAGTGACGGAACTTTTATTGCTTCTACATTCCAGAGAGAGAGGGGAGTGCAGACAGGAATGGTATAGAGTTAAAAACAACAGGTTCAGGGAGAAGTTAAGTAGCACTGGTAAGTTTATATTTATATTATTCTCTCATCATACAGAAAATTTATGAAATCCTTGTGTCCTATAATCGGAAAAATGTCAGTTGTTTCTCTTGATTATTGAAATCCTAGTGTTTGCTAGTTTAACCTTGCAAATAGTTTTTTTATATTTCTTTTAAGTTTTCTCAGATCATCGAATAATAGCTACTGTCTGGCATTTGGGTCTTAACTGAGTGGAGAGTATATTCTAACATCATGGGTTGTGATGCCCAATGTTATAGTGATTATGGCCTCATAAATATCTGTGCACATACTCCAGTCAGCAATTACTACATGTGTTGCTCTAGGTCTCTCTCCATTTTTTTTCTTTCCATGTTTCGAGTCCTTTCCCTTCGTACTTAACTGAACGGAATTTGAAACTTCGGCAGGTTATTTCTTTCATCATGTTATTGACTACAACACCCTGTAGCTAGTATATTTTGAAAATACCTAAACTTCTTTTTTTGTTTCTATTCACCCGGTTGTGCTATTTTGGCTGATCATTGTGGGCAGCCTAGGTCTGTCTATCTTTGGGAAAATTCTGCTGGTTATCAATGTCTTCTGGTTTACAATTTACGATAGACAATCATCTTCTTTGAAGATAAGTCATGGTCAATATGGGATTTACAACAATACCAGATGCTTTTTCCTCTCTTTCCAATAAAGGCAGCTGCGGGATACAATTTCTAGGTTTGCCTTCCTGGTCCCCCATCGGTACCTTCTTAGTGGTAATAATGGGATGCGCTGAAAATAAGATTTCTTTCCTAAGAATTTACTTATTATTTTCCACGCGTGATCTTTGTCAACATAGCTGTGAACTGAAGTGAGTAGGTTTTCCATTGTGATTTGTTATGTTATCACTCCAGAACTCGATACACTTTCATTCATAACTATATTCATTATCTTTAAAATATTTTAGTAAAAGCAGTTTCTCTTCTTCACCTTCACTCTTCATCTTTCTTGTGAGATTCTTTTCGCCATTGTTTCCTTTGATTATTTTATTTCATATTGTGGAGGTGATGCGTTCACATTTTTCCGCGTGCAGAGTTCTTGGACTTGACTTTTTCAGATGTCGGTGGATGCATTGAACTTGTTTACACACCCATACGGAAGGATGGATTAAGAGGAACCCCAGTTAGCATTGTTTCAACTGTGATTTTACCTGGTATGTGGAGTTGAGGTTGTTTGCGTAAGCATGTAGCACCGAACACATTGGCGTGGCTTCTTCCGAATTCAGAAAAATATGGATCAAGAAGTTAATTGTCTGCATACACGCATTGGACTTATTCGCAGAGCAAAATTTTTTTATTTTATTATTATTTTAATTTATTTATGTTTTAAAAAAATTAATCAGCTTATGTTGTCGGTGGCTTGGTGACTTATAATGCTGCTTATTTCACTTGAACAGCGGAACCAAAGGGTTTCGAACTTGTTGTTCCGCATTGTTCCGAGGACCACGAAGTTGTTCCTCGAAAATCCTATTATGGTGGAGAAGAGGGCAATGGGCAGTATGTTTGGTATAGAAGCAGGAGGAAACTTGAAGCCTCGGAGCTAAAAAATATTTCTCATTCTAGTGAGGCTGTTATTTGCGGAAAAATGCAGTAAGATTTTTGACTTTAATTCTGCTTCCTTATCACGTCCATTTGATATGATTTTTGACATCGATGGCTGGTCATCGCAGGACATATACACCATCTCTTGAGGATGTTGATTCGTATCTGATACTGTACTGGGTACCCACACGAGTTGATGGAAAGCGCGGCGATCCTCTGGTGGCCATCAGCGACTCCCCTGTCGCAGCAGGTTATGTTATTTTTTGGATACGAAATATATTTGTGTTATTTATTTCTGACATTAATATATCTTGTTCGTAATGTACAGCCCCCCCCGTTGTCTCCGGCGTCCAGACAAAAGAGCTGTCAGTGGGAGTATATATTGGAGAAGGCGTTTACTATGGTGGATATGAGGGATCGAGCATGTACAGCTGGTACAGAGAAACAAATGATGGGAAAATTACTCTAATCGACGGAGCAAACTCCAACACATACGAAGTTACAGACTTGGATTACAATTCCCGGTTACTATTTGGGTAAATCACTCCCCCATGGTTCAGGTCTCAGCGTTTTTGATCCTCGTTGTCTTATTATTTGGGCTAATTCAATGCCATGAGCGTTGCTGTTAATTCTCTGGAATGTGTTTTGAATATTTCTGGTCGGTCCTGGTAGAAGTCTGATATCATATCTCCCAGACTAGGGAATTAAATGAGACCAGCTCGAATATCATGTGTGGTTGACGAAATAAGAAGTAAATAAGAGCTTGCTTGGTTATTCACTCCAAAGGGCATCCGATTGTGGTTCAAGTTCAATCGGCAACTCGATCAACAGCTCTAGAAACAGCCTTGAGATATACCTGTTGCCTAAATGAACGAGCAAAAGTAGTCTGTTTCGATGATCGGAGAATTTCAGCTGACTGGTGTTCCTAGTGAGAGAAACCGGGCGAGCCTTCGATCCTGTTGAACGGATTACTTTTTTTTTTTTATTGCGTTTGCCACGTCGTTTTCTATCTTGGGTTTTTTTTTGTCCCTCAATTTCACTGTTGCCTGCTCTCGCAATCATTCTGATGAAATATTAATTTGATCAATTGGCAGCTAGACATCGTTCTAGCTCTGTTGAGACTCAGATTAGCTTATATTCCACGCAGCCCCCCTGGATCATATGGAATGATGGTAAAAATGCATGAGATGCTTTTATAACCAGGATGGAGAGGCTTCTGTCATTTTGTTTACTTGTCTAAATTCATTTTCTCACTTGAATTCTGATTCACTTGGCAGGTACACGCCCGTTCGCTCTGATTCAGTCGTCGGGGAGCTGCGGCTCTCCGGGCGCACTGATATTATTCTTCCTGGTAATCGAAAAATCTTGCCCCCCCTCTCGTTCTGTAACTTCTTCATCTGCGGATCAATAAATATCCTGCGCTCATTTTCCATCATCTCCCTCAGAGATCCCGAGGATTCAACGGCTCTCCTTTGCCGGAAGAGCAGTCGAGGGAGAGATTCTGACCGCCGTGGAGATCATCCCCGAGAGCATCGCTCAGCGGCACGTTTGGAGCAGATACAAGGAGGAGGTCAAGTATCAATGGTGCGTGCATCGCCGGCCCTGCGGATGACATTTCCTTGCTCTCGGCCGGTCAACGTATTTCCCAACTCACCGCTTCTTTTGCTCATGGCGCTCTCCTTCAGGTTCATCGCTGCGGAGAATGGCGGCGCTCAGTCTTTCGAGCCTCTGCCCTCCCAACGATCCTGTTCATACAAGTTGCATCTCAAGGACGTTGGTCGGTGCCTGAAGTGCGAGTGCATCGCTGCAGATGTTTTTGGGAGATCCAGTGAACCCGTCTCAGCTGTCACATCCCCGATATTACCAGGTTATCCGCGTTCCCTGCCTCCCTTTTTTTTATTTTTGTTTTTCGGTGCCTCATCATTTCTGGTGTGTTTGTTCTTCAGTTTTATTGTTTTAAAGATATCGTCGTCGACCATGGAACAGTGTGTTGGCTAGATTTCAGTCAACGCTGCAATTGCTCTCATCCATACGCGTGGGGAAAAAATATGAGAATCATGTCTACTCTGGAGTTGACCGATCATGAGTCGCTGCACAATGCGTGAATGAGTGGCTTTTTTTTTTGTTTTGAAAAAGCCCTGATGAATTATTTCCTGTTTAATGATATCATCGTTGACCATAGAACGGTGTGTTGACTAGATTTTAGTCAACGCTGCGATTGCTCTCATCCACAAGCATCGAGAGAGTGTGAGAATCATGTCTACTCTGGAGTTGACCAGTCATGAATATCGCTGCATTGTTGTTGTTGTTGTTGTCAGGCGTTCCCAAGATTACCAAGCTGGAGATCGAAGGCAGAGGTTTCCACACGAACTTGTACGCGGTCCGTGGCACATATTTTGGCGGGAAAGAAGGGAAGAGCAGGATTCAGTGGCTCAGATCGATGGTCGGCAGCCCGGATCTTATCTCCATTCCTGGTATGCCACATTCATGCGTTGACCTATTCTCCACTAGTCTCGCAAGTCCCATCCCCAATAGGTTTCTGCTTTTCTATAAGAAACCTGGGGTGGGGGTGCCCAAAGTCAACCCTTTTCGCCCCTTGCCTCCATTATCGAAGAGACAATGGGCAGGATCCTGTTCACCAAGAGATTACCCGAAAACGGATCTGGGTCTGCTTGAGAGTTGACCAGATTGGATCACACAGGATAAAACGCCGATCATGAAGATGGGTCCACTCCACTCGTACTGCTTCTTTCTTCTTTGGGGTGTGTGTGATGGTTGACCGTGGTGTTCTTTCTGTGCAGGCGAGACGGGCCGGATGTACGAGGGGAACGTTGACGATGTGGGGTACCGGCTGGTGGCGGTGTACACTCCGGTGAGGGAGGACGGCGCGGAGGGCGAGCCCGTCTCTGCGTCGACCGAGCCGATAACCGTGGGTATGGAGCGTGCCGGATTTGGAACATATCTTCTCCAAGGCGTTGACTCTCTCTTTTTCTTTTCTGGGAGTCCCCGGCGCGCTGACTCTCTTCTTCCCTCCTCGCAGAGCCGGATGTCTACAACGAGGTGAAGCAGAAAATCGAGCTCGGATCCCTCAAGTTCGAGGTGCTTTTTCATGTTTCAGCTCCTACTTGTCGCCATATGTCTTTCTTCTTCCATGCTCTTCTAACCGGCGATTCCATGCTCTCTCTCTCTCTTCTCTCTCTCTTCTCTCTCTCTCTCTCTCTTCTCTCTCTCTTCTCTCTCTCTCTCTCTCTCTCTCTCTCTCTCTCTCTCTCTCTCTCTCTCTCGTTTCTTGGTGTCGGCGTCAGGTACTCTGCGAAAGGGCTCAGTCTCCGAAGGTAGGTAGCTGGATCCTGTTGTGGCACAGCGATTAGAAGGGAGGAGCAGTCTGTAGCTTCTAAGCTGACGAGAGGGTGGTGGGTCCTCGCAGGCTCCGGGGTCTGGGAATCTCGAGAGGAGGATTCTGGAAGTCAACAGGAAGAGGGTCAAGGTCGTCAAACCGGGCTCCAAGACCTCCTTCCCCACCACCGAAGTCCGCGGCTCTTATGCCCCGCCCTTCCACGTCAGTCTCTCTCTCTCTCTCTCTCTCTCTCTCTCTCTCTCTCTAGGTGGCCACGGAGTATACAAAATGACGCGTGCGCACATTTGCAGGTGGAGGTGCTCCGGAACGACCAGCACCGGTTCAAGGTCGTGGTGGACGGCGACAACGAGGTGGAGCTGATCGTGCAGACGCGGCACCTCCGGGACATCATCGTCCTCGTCATCCGCGGCCTCGCTCAGCGCTTTAACAGCACCTCCCTCAACTCCCTCCTCAAGATCGAAACCTGAGCCCCCCCCCCTCTCTCTCTCTCTCTCTCTTTCTCTCTCTATCGCTCTCTGTGCCTGTTCCTGTAAATTAAGAGTCCCAGTGGCGCCGCCGCCGCCGATGACTGACTGCTGGCGATGTCAATGTTGAAATAATTGACCAAGGATGATGATGATGATGATGATGATGATGATGAATGCTGTCCTGCCATTATTTACTTGTAGTGAATGTTGAAGACAAACCCAATGAAGACTTACAAGATGAACCGACGGAAGTTAAAACGACACAATTGTACCACCATAGTGATTGGATTTAATTACGGAAAGAATAGGTTCAAATGATTTTAATTTGGCTTATAAATAGGTCCCCTATGTAACTGATTTATTTTATCAATCATAATTGATCACTTGTTTAGCTTCCTTGAATATTTCTCTTATTCTCCCATTCTTGAATCTCTTCATGGTATTAGAGCTCTCCTGGTGCTGAAGCTCTACATCGACGAGAGTGACAAATTCAAAGAAAAAGTAGAAGCCTTTTCTTCATCCTCTCTCAATCTTTTGTCACAAGATCAAACTCGGGCCCTCACTTCAGCATTGCCCTTAAAATTACCATTGGTGATTTTCATTCTTCTAAAACTAACTTACGATTACTTGTTATTATGAAATATGTAGATTTTGCCCATTCTTAATATTGAGGGATTGACCTACATCCTTGAGAAAGATTCACCTGCCATGTTTGACTATTGACGTCAACGGGTGCCTAAAAATCAATCCAGAATATGAAAATAGTGGCGATTGGATCAACATGTTCTTGGAATGATAAATGACTCTCTCTCGGAATTAGTCTTACATTGAGTTGTGGGCAAGAAAACCTCATAAGAGTTATGAGAAGTGTTGTTTAGGAACTACGCCTTACATAGTAAATCTAAAATCACGTCACTCTATCACAAAGTCCACAATCTCAACACATGATCATAAACCTTGGATGACTATTTTCAAGACATCTGGTCAACCTATGATGAACTTCTCGCTGTTGATCAAAACTTGGATGGATTGATAGTCATCTATACACTTCTACAAGGACTAGGCCAAAAATTTGCACCATTTGTTGCAGGCCTCATTGCTAAATTAGATGAATTCACCCTAGAAGACTCATTTGCACAGATTAGAGTGGATGAACATATGAGTAAATTTCAATCTGGACAAAGAGCATGTTCCCCAACCACCTTTCCCCCAATGGCAAATTAGGCATAATATTCAACCAACTCATCAAATTGCAAAAGAGGAAGGTACTCATGTAGAAATGATAGAGGTAGGGGAATAAACAATTATTTCACTTTTCATTGCCAGATCTGCAGTTAGCATGGACATTATGCATTTGACTACTGTTAACAATTAATAGAAAATTTCAAGGTTGAAAGGGACAACCCACTACGAGCAATCAAATTTAGAGTCAACCTCAAGCCTACATACTCAGCAACACAATACCATTTGAGACTTCAACTACATCAATGTGGTACCCATATAGTGGAGTTTCTCACCATGTGATGGCTGATCAAACAAGCTCAACTATGCACATCCTTATCAAGGCCTTGATCTGCTCCACATAGGTAATAGATAAGGTTTAAAGATTCACTCTATAGGCTCTTCCATTATCTCATATTTATAACATAGCTTAGAACTAAAGAACATATTATATGTGTATTTAAAATCACCAAAAACTTACTTTCAATACAAAAGCTAGTTAAAGATAATAACATGTTTGTCGAGTTCCATGTTGACTTTTGCCTTGTGAAGGACAATAAGACAAGGTGAATCTTGCTTCAAAGAATCTATAAGGATGAATTATATCATCTCCGATCATCGAATTTAAGCCCCTCAACTCTTATTAGAGAAAAGGTGAATCCCATCACTTGACACAATAGACTCGATCATCCGCACTTTCAAATTCTTCAATACATCATAAAGAGCTTTAGACTTCCTACAACTCACCAACCCCAGAGTCAAATTTATGAAACATATTGTTTGTCTAAAGTTCACAAACTTCTTTTCAAACTTTCTAAAGACAAATCTATAAAACCTCTTGAATTAATTCATTCTAATATTTGAGGACCATCCTCAATAAGCTCTCACTATAGTTTCAACTATAATGTCATCTTCATTGATGACCTTAGCAAACATTCTCAATTGTTTCCTCTAAAAAGAAAAAATGATGTACTCAATATCTTTATTGAGTTCAAGTAAAGAGTTGAAACACAACTCACCACTAAAATTCTTTCTTCAATCAAATTGGGGAAGATAATTTGAAGCACTTACTCAATTCTTACAACAACATGATATACAACATTATATATCGTGCCCACACACACTAAAATAGAATAAGACATGCTATATAGACTAATTTATCCTTGTTAAAGTATGCCTCTTTACCTAAAAAATATTAAGAGAAAGCTGTTTCAATTGATATTTACCTCATAAAGTGAATGCCATCACCCTCTCTTAATTTTAAATCCTCTTTTGAAAAACTATTTAAAAAGGTCTGATTACAATATGTTAAAAATATTTGGATGCTTATGTTTTCCTAACTTAAGAGTTTATGCTTCACATAAGCTCGCTTCCAAAACAAAATATTATATCTTCTTGGAATACAGCTCCATGTGCTTGGGATATAGGTGTCTATCTCTTCTAACATGTAAATTGTACATTTTCATAGATGTTACTTTTGATAAAAATAGATTTTCATTTTCATAGATGTTACTTCAGAACACATAGCTCTATACAAACTATCTCAGATGGACTACTTGAATCATATCCTATTATAACAATATCTCAACCTTCTACATCTTTTAGTCCATCTTCACCCACAATGACTAGTAGTAATTGTAATTCAAGTATTTATATTCTTAAATCTCATTTTCACCATCTACTTAATCACCCACTCATTCCCAAGTCCTCACAACTCCCATTGCACCTTTAAAAATCAACCACCTTCCATCGCACGCCACACCATAAGATGATGTTACCCTCTCACAATATACATCAACTCAATCTCAATTCTTACTGTTGACCAAATCACAAATGATCCCTTACAAAAACTCAAAATTCGAAGTCTAGATTTTGAAATACCCCTTACCACAATGCTTCCTCACTCAAGTCTCTTCAATCGAACCAACCTCTTTCACACAAGTAGTTAAAGACTTCAATTGACATGAAGCTATGTCTCAAGAATACTCTGTCCTATGTCATAACAACACATGAAGTCTCATACCTAGAAAACCAACCATGTATATTATTTCGAGTAAATGAATCTTTTGACTTAAATTTAATACCAAAGGAGAGTTAGAATGGCATAAAACATGTCTTGTTTCTCAAGGCTACACTCAACATGAAGGATTTGATTATGATGATATTTTTAGTCTCATTATCAAGACAACTAAATAACTTAACGTGTCAAATGTCCTTTTGTATGAAGATTTAAATGAGATCATATATATAGAACAACCCTTAGATTTTGTCACCCTCAATTTCCTTGATCATGTATGCAAACTCCACAAATCTCTCTATAGTTTTAAACAAGCCCCTAAGAAATGGTTTAAGAAGTTAACATCTCATCTTCTATAACTTAGTTTTTCAAGATCAAAAACTGATACCTCTTTGTATTTTAAACTCTATCCTAACTCTTTTATCTTCATCCTTATATGTTGATAACATTTTAGTTATGAGTCATAATTCTACTGAAATTAAATCTCTTATAAACTCTCTCAAAATCAAATTTCCTATTAAAGATCTTGGAAATGCTCACTATTTTTTAGGTATTGAGGTAGTTCGCCATTCGTTCGGCTTTATCTTGTCACAATATAAATATATAGTGTCTCTTCTGCTAAAGACTAACATGGCATACAATAAACCTTCTACAACACAATATCTCATATATTTTATCACTAATCATATAGTTTAGCATGATGCTACGTTGATGTAACATGATAGATACCGAGATCGACGACATGTGTTACAACACAGGGGGCACCCGGATTCTTACGAGCAGCGGAGATATATATATATATATATATATATATAATCACGAAAATGAATGTAAGATACAAGATAAGCCACAGACCTAGGGCGAGTCCTGATTAGTCCACAAGTGTGGATCTAGGGGTACATCAAGCCTCCAATGACCCGATAAAATGACTTGAACACTGACGGAGGGCACGGATACCAGCCACTAGCACCCACGCTGGTTCGTAGCAATGATACAAGTACGGTTCCAAAAAAAAAAAGGACTTACCCTCTCGACTCTATTCCCAAATCCTATAGTATCTAACCTCTCACAGTGGAGAGTGAGATGAAAGTATTGGAGAAGCAATAAGACGCTATAAAAGGGGGGGGGGGGATGATGTAATGGTAGACTTGTGGGCCGGAGCCCGGTGGGCCGCTGGTGTTGTAGCTCCTTGCCCGTTGGGAAGGTCGTCCTTCGTGGCCCCCGACGGGCTCTGATATCGACTGTTGGGATACTGGCACCGGCGGTGGGAGTCGGGTTTCGACAGTCGGCAGCGGCCAAGCGACTGGTTACACGACGCAGGTGGCAGCGAAAGTAGCTGTTGATACTCTACCTAGCTAGATAAGACCCACAAGGAAGAGCAAGGAGGCAGGAGCTCATAGAAGGGGTATGAATCCTCATTTCTTCCATTGAGCTCCTGCAAAACCCTAGGATCATCTTCCCTTATATAGTTAAGGGAAGTGGTGCCCTAATGGGCCCAAATTAGGTGGCACCAAAACATGGGTGCCACCCTAATTGGGTTAAAACAAAATGTCCAAACATTACTAGGAATGCCTAGAAACATGTGGGCCTCTCGTAAAACATGCTCACACATACTAGAAGGCTAGATCCTTTGCATCAGCTCTAGAGTCGCGGCGTGGCTAGACGTGTGTTTGTATTCGATCTTCACAGACCGAGGCTTGAGCTTCAAGATGGTCCCCCATCATACGTCCTATAGAAGAATTGTGGGAGCTCTTCAATATATTATAATTACAAGACTCTGTAACCTATGTAGTTAGTTAGGCTTGCCATGTAATGCATCAACCTATTGTGGATGATTGGGCGTGTTTAAAGCATTTGCTTCGATATCTTAGGGAAACTATACATTATGGACTTATTACATCATACCTCTAATTGATTTCTTTTTCTTTATTTTCAGTGACGCCAATTGGGCAAGATCCTCTATTAGAAATCTACAAGTGGATACTTGATCTATCTTGGCAATAATCTTGTGTCATGGAGCTCCAATAAGCAACCAATAGTGACACGTTCTAGTACAGAGGCCGAGTATAAAGCTATTGCCAATGCCACTACTAAGGTCATTTGGTTGATATCACTTCTTCCAGAACTTCAGATTATGCCTCCAATCTTACACTACGACAACATCAGAGCTATATACATGACATCAAATCTAGTATTTCATGCATTAATGAAACACATAGGGATAGATTTTCACTTTGTTAAAGAACAAGTAATAATGAAGCTTTTCCAAGTCTTGTACATTTCAAGCTAAGACCAAACTACTAACATTTTGACTAAGCCACAACCCAAACAACGATTCCTCCATCTTCAGAGCAAGATCAACCTACATCTCTGATCGATCTTAAGGTGGAGTGTCGAAGACAAAGACAATGAAGACTTGGAAGATGAACTGACGGAAGTTAAAATGACACAATTAAACCACCATAAACTGAGATTTAATTATGAAAATAATAGGTTCAAACAGTTCTAATTTGGCCTATAAATAGGACCCCTATATAATCTATTCATTTTATTAATCACAAATGATCACTTGCTCTGCTTCCTTGAATCTTTCTCTTCTTCTCCCTTCTTAAATCTCTTCAGAGAAATCCCCATCGGAAGGAATGGAAGGCTGTGACCAGGTGGCAGAGAATCGTGGAGGGCAACTACTACTTACTGCTTACTGGTGGGTGGCGCCCTCCTCGAGCGCCTTGAGTGGCGGCGTCTGGGAGGCGGCGGCGGCAGCTTGGGCGGTGTCGTAGGAGGAGTGGAGGCCGATGAAGAAGTAGTAGACAAGGATGAAAGCAGTCCAGGCGGCGAACCTCACAAAGGACTTGCCGTCGATGGAGCCCAGGAGGAAGATGTTGATGGCGATGGATGCGGAGGGCACCCACGGCACCAGCGGCACCCCCCACACCGTCGGCTCCCTCGCCCTGGGCACCGTCTCCTGCAGCCCCATCGTGGAGAGGAACCAGACGGAGATGGTGATCACGTAGGGCCACCAGCCGTCCTCCCCCGTGGACCAGTAGGCGGCGGTGGCCACGGAGGCGGCGATGATCAGCAGCAGGAAGGCGGCAAGCTTGTTGCGGTCGGCGGGCGTGGTGCGGCCGGCGGCGTAGTAGCGGCGGACGAGGAGGGCCACGGCGACGAGCATGAAGATGAAGAGGGTGGAGATGGAGAGCAGGTTGGAGAGGATGCTCAGCTGGGTGAAGAAGGCGATGACCGCCGTGGCCAGCAGCATGGCGGCGGTGGCGTTGACGGGCGTGCCGGTCTTCCCGTTGACCTTGGCCAGCCAGGGGGGCACCATGTGGGCCCTGGCGATGTGGGTCATATACCGGGCCTGCCCGACGGCGGAGACCAACATCACCGTGGTCATCCCCTTGAGCGCGCCGAAGGCGACGATGTACTTGGCCCAGTCCATGCCCACGGCGGAGAAGGCCACGGAGAAGGGCGCGTCGGGGTCGATCTCCTTGTAGGGCACCATGAGGCAGAGGGTCAGCGCCATCACGCAGTAGATGGCCGTGGTGATGCTCATGGCGCCGACAAGCCCGATGGGGATGTCCCTGCCGGGGTTCTTCGTCTCCTCCGCCATGGTGGAGACCGCGTCGAAGCCGAGGTAGGCGAAGAAGAGCACGGCGGAGGCGTCGAAGATGCCGCGGGCGCCGAACGGGGTGAAGTCGGAGAGGTTCTTGGCGTCCGCCTTGGTCAGCCCCGCGACGATGATGAAGGCGATGACCACGAGGTGGAGGATGGAGGCGATGTAGTTGAAGCGCGAGGTGCCCTTGGTGCTGAGGACGGCCATGACGCAGACGGCGGCCACCACCACCACGGCGATCGGGTCCAGCCGGCTATAGTCCTCCGCCAGCGCCGGCGCGTGGATGCGGAAGTCGTTCGGCCGGTGGTTGAGCAGCGTCGCGAAGTAGGACGTCCACGACCGCGCCACCGCCGCGCCGCCGATCACGTACTCAAGCAGGATGTTCCCCGCGGCGATGAACGCCGCGAAGTCCCCCAGCTCCACTCGCAGGTACGCGAAGGACCCACCTGGTCCCACACCGCAGAGAGAGAGAGAGGGGGTTGGCGGGCGTTAGTCAACGGGCGAGGATGGGAACAAACAAGTCGGGCAGACGGGTCTTGTCATCGTCTCTACTAGT
>CM046546.1:135000-162500 GCA_024713555.1 Spirodela polyrhiza | reverse complement strand
GAGAGAGAGAGAGAGAGAGAGAGAGAGAGAGAGAGAGGAGCGAGCGAGAGAGAGAGATAGAGAGAGAGAGAGAGAGAGAGAGGGAGAGAGAGAGAGAGAGAGAGAGAGAGGGAGCGAGCGAGAGAGAGAGATAGAGAGAGAGAGAGAGAGAGAGAGGGAGAGAGAGAGAGAGAGAGAGAGAGGAGCGAGCGAGAGAGAGATATAGAGAGAGAGAGAGAGAGGGAGAGAGAGAGAGAGAGAGAGAGAGAGAGAGAGAGAGAGAGAGAGAGAGGGAGCGAGCGAGAGAGAGAGATAGAGAGAGGGAGAGAGCGAGAGAGGGCGAGAGATAGAGAGAGAGAGAGAGAGAGAGAGAGAGGCAGAAGTTGGAAGGTTAGGTGTAATATGATAATCTGACGGTGATCATCGCGTCTTAATCTCACCAAAAGGTGATGGTAACGCTTATCCCATTTTAATCGTCCGAATCGGCCCATTAATAGGTGGGCTCACTATAATGGGCTATAATGGGCCAATGTTCATTCAGGAGCCGCCGCCGTAACGGCCCGGCGGGTGGTGGACACCTCAGCGGCCCGTGGCGGCGCTCGTGCAGCACGGTTAGCGCACGCGGCTCGCATTTTTGCCGCCGTCGAAGCACCCGCGGCGGCGCCGCTAGGTGTCACGTGCCACCTCGACGCCGGCTTTTCGACAGAGGATCGCAGAGGTGACGTCACATGACATCCGCTACTCCCCGCATCGGCGTCTCCGCCACATCTCTCTCTCTCTCTCTCTCTCCTCCCTACCCAGCGCGCCGCTATAAGAAGGTCGTCGCCTGCTTCCTCTTCCGCTGCTCGGTCCTCTTCGCTCACCCGCCGTCGTCATTGAGAGCACCGTCGACCGAGAATGGCGACCGTGGCGGTTGCGTCGCTGCTGCACGGCGGCTCTTCCACCGCCGCCTCACCGAAGGTCGGTCTCTCCGGCGGCCAGAGGAGTCGACTCTCCGGCGGATCGCTCCGATCCCCTGCATGTTTGTCCCCTCGTCCCCTTCCTCTCTCTCTCTCTCTCTATGCAGTCTCAGAGAGGTTGGATGGGTTGCTCTGGCCATCTCGGCCGGAGCATTTCGGGATCCCTTCCGGCTCTGATTCTAAAGTCATCAGTTCTCGTCTCCTCGGTCGCAGGGAAGAGCGACGGGCCCCTTCTCGCCGGAGCCCGAGTGGTCTCCGGCGGCGGCGGGAACCCCGGTTTCTACCGTGCCGGCGGTGGACTGATCGCCAAGGCCGCCGCAGTTGAGATCCCTCAGCTCATCTGAGATGATTCCTCCCTTGTTTCTTCTTCCCATGCACCCGTTTTTTCTCCGGCTTCCTTCATCCTACTGAACTCGGGGATCGGAACGGCGCTCTTGCAGGCCAAAACCGGCGCCTCCGCGAGCCCGACCGCCGCCAACCCCCGGTGATGATCCCATTTCGCCTCTCTGATCTTCCGCCGTCTTCTCTTCTCTTCTCCCCCGCGTTTATAATCTGTGTTCTTCCCGCTGGGAAAAAAAAAAAGACAAAACAAAACCAGGGAGGTGAATCTGGAGAGGCCGTTCGCGCCGCCCCGCGAGGTCGCGGCGCAGGTGACGCACTCCATGCCGCCGCAGAAGGTGGAGATCTTCAAGTCGCTGGAGGGGTGGGCGGAGGAGAACATACTTGCCCTCTTGAAGCCCGTGGAGAGGTCCTGGCAGCCGCAGGACTTCCTCCCCGACCCCGCCGGCGAAGGGTTCTTGGAGGAGGTGAGGGAGCTCAGGGAGAGGGCCATGGAGATCCCCGACGACTACTTCGTCTGCCTCGTCGGCGACATGATCACGGAGGAGGCGCTGCCAACGTACCAGACGATGCTCAACACCCTCGACGGCGTCCGCGACGAGACGGGCGCCAGCGGCGCCGCCTGGGCCGTCTGGACGAGGGCCTGGACGGCGGAGGAGAACCGCCACGGCGACCTCCTCAACAAGTACCTCTACCTCTCCGGAAGAGTGGACATGCGGCAGATCGAGAAGACGATCCAGTACCTCATCGGCTCCGGCATGGTGGGCTGAGCCTTCATCCCTCTCAGCATGCCCGCGCTCTCCTTCTGCCTGGGCTTTTTTTTTCTGATCTTCTGTGCGAGAGGAATCCTGCAGGACCCGGGGACGGAGAACAACCCCTACCTGGGCTTCATCTACACGTCCTTCCAGGAGCGGGCGACCTTCATCTCCCACGGCAACACGGCGAGGCTGGCCAAGGAGCGGGGGGAGGCGAAGCTGGCGCAGATCTGCGGCACCATCGCCGCCGACGAGAAGCGCCACGAGACGGCCTACGCGAAGATCGTGGAGAAGCTCTTCGAGGTCGACCCCGACGGGACGGTGCAGGCGTTCGCGGACATGATGAGGAAGAAGATCTCCATGCCGGCGCATCTCATGTTCGACGGCCGCGACGGCGACCTGTTCGCGCACTTCTCGGCAGTAGCGCAGCGGCTAGGCGTGTACACGGCGAGGGACTACGCCGCCATTCTCGAGTTCCTCGTGGAGAGGTGGAGAGTGGGGAGCCTGACGGGCCTCTCCGGCGAGGGGAGGGCGGCGCAGGAGTACGTCTGCGGCTTGGCGCCGAGGATACGGAGGCTCGACGAGAGGGCGCAGGCGAAGATGAGGCAGCCACCGCCGGCGGTGAGCTTCAGCTGGGTCTTCGACAGGGAGGTCCCCCTCTGACTGACTCGCTTCACTGCACTTCTCTTCACCTCACTTCACTCTTAGTTCGTCTCCCTCCTCTCCTCGAGAAAAGAACTAGATCCGCCATTGCAGCCTGCTACAGACACCTGAGGACCCCCCCGTACAGTCTGCGATCTCTCTCTCTCTCTACTGTAACTCTCTCTCTCTCTCTCTGGACCCCCGTGGAAGCTGGCGTAACTCAGCCAGTTCGATGAAAGCGAATGGTGGCCAAGTCTTCATAGGTAGGCGCATCGAAGTCAAGCTTATATTATTTAAAATACGCCGCATTCTGTGTATGACTTTTCTGATCGTCTTTAGTTAAATGCGAACTCTTAAATGCCGCCGCGCGTCCCCCCACCAGACGGGGACCGGTGAGGGCCCGGCCCGGAGATCCTCGCGATAGCGGCCGGCGCCGGCCGCCGAAGGTCTGAGGAGGAGGTATCGTCGGATAAGAAGGAAGAAGATCAGCCCGCTGACTGCTCATTCGGAATTCTCGTAGTTGACCCGATGGCGAACGCCGTTCACGACTGCTACGTAGCCGCTGGGGAAGTCACTCCGCTCAACTGTTCTGTTCAATTCAAGCTCGACTCTTCCGCCCGTCACCATCTACCATCTCGCCGGAGAAAGGAATCCGAGAAGAGAGAGAGAGACACACAGACAGACAGACAGACAGACAGACAGAGAGGGAGGAATAGAGAGAGAGAGAGCTGGAGAGAGAGAGAGGAACAGAGAGAGAGAGAGAGAGAGAGAGAGATCGCCGCCATGGAGAAGACTCTCATCCCAGGAGCTTGCACCTTGGAGATCAGGAACAGAAGGGGTGAAGTGAATCTGAATTCCTGGGATTCCACATCGCCGTCCGAGAGAACAAACTCGATTCAATTCAATATCATGGAGCCCATACTTATTCACATAGAAAGAGAAAAGAGGGTCCCCCCCTCCTCGTCTCCTACATCTCTTCACCATCTCTCGGGAAGACCCACATCTCCGATGTTGCAGAGGACGGCGGGCGGCGCCATTGGCGGCCGATTCCTACATTCCGTTGCCGCCCTGCGCGCCCCACACGCCGTCCCAAGCGCCGCCGTCGGCCTTGGGGCCTTCGATGGCCAGCGGGCCGGCAGGGCCGGGGAGACCGCCGGGGCCCTCCTGCTGCAGCGCCTTCCTGGGCTTCGTCCGGATTCCGAGCATCCTCAGCACGAACCTTGCGAGCTCTCCGTAGAGCATGCCGGAGCGATCAAAGAGCTGCATCGAATCATCATAGGTTTCGAGGGAATCAGGCAGCCATTCCAGACGACGACGAACCCAGCTCATATCATCAAAACAGGAAGAGATGGGCTTGCCGGCGGGCGTACCTGGAGGAGGGCCGTCATGAATGCGTGGAAAGCAAAGGTGTTCTGATCGATGAGGAAGGCGATCCGCCCGAAGAAGTCCACCACGCCGTGCATCTGCCCAGCAGATAAAATGGGGGGAAAATAAGACTTCACGCTCATTCTCGCCCCCAGATCGCAGGAAAGACTGTAAAAGGAGAGAAAATCACGAGGACGAGAATGAAGAAAGAGGGGCGTACCACCCTCATGAGGGACATCCAGAAGCTGGGCGGCGAGGCGGGGGCGCCGAATGGGCTGTTGGGGTCCTGACTCCCGGGGGGGCCGCCCATCCCCATCCCCACTCCCATCTGCATCCCATAGCCGCCGCCGTATGGACTGGCACCATATCCACCGCCATACATGCCCCCTCCGTACATGCCAGCACCACCATAAGCCCCGCCGTAGCCCCTGTACATGGTATTTCCATACATGCCTCCGCCCAGCTGCCCCGAATAACCCCCCCCATAAGATGATCCGTACATTCCTGAGCCATAACCCATGCCGCTGTAATTCATCGTAGAGCCATAACCTGCATGCGGACAGAGGAACTTCTTCACTGAATCTGAAACGAGACTACTGGGAAGATGATCTTGTCGGCCATTATCAGAACCAGCCATTACCTCCGAGACTGTTTCCATAGTTTGATGTCCAGGGCCTTGAGGGAACCGGCCTGCCAACCGGGTTTCTGTTTGCGATAGCATTGGCCTCTGTTCCGGATACAACTTCGCCGGGTCTTGAAGTTCCTGACGCCTCAACTATTTCACTCGTGCTGCCGGTCGATGGAGGATTGAAAGGCATGGGACCTGATGATCCCCCAGACTGTTCCCAGGGTTTCTTCGGAAGCGGGCCACCTGAATGAAGGCAACAATACCGAGGAGAAATTAACTTTATATTCACCGCAAAGCCACAAATGAGCAAGCGCACTCGTTATGAAGAAAGGTTGTCCTTTAAACAGGGATGCAGCACTGTAAACGGATTCTGCAGGATAGAGCTGTTAAAATTTTGAAGTCCGAATGGCATGACAACGTAGCAGTAGGTTCCTCGGGATTCCTATGAAATAAATGCTCGATGAACTAGATAAGCTGATTTCAGTGGTTACAAAGGCTCAATTTTTTTGGGTAACAATCTCTGCAGATATTTTGCAGGAGTTATCGTGTGCGTAGAAATGTGAACCATAATGTAATTTTCATGCCCCACGACCTGGGTGTTGACACTTGAGCAACCATGGTCAACACTTGGGAAGATTCAAGCTATGTTGTTTAAAACGGAGACTAGACAAGGGTAAAAAACCAGCCACTGAAGAGAGGACTCTCGAAACACATAGTTGCCCGCTCAAATAGCAGACGATCTAGGCTCTAACGAGATTAAATAGTTATGATCTTGCAGTACGCCTCTCTATTTTGGGCCAACATGTTTTATTACAATATCAGTTTTGATGGAATACACAAAAAGAAGTCTCCCTTCTCAAATCATTGCAGGGAAGGCCATGCAAATCCAATTGTTAGAGAAAAAAAAAAAAGCAATATCACTCCACGGTCTCGCATTCTGCTGATCAAATTTACGCAGTCAATGAAACAGTCGGTGATTTGGTGGCTTTAGAGGCGTCACAACTGTTACGGTTCCATCTGCTTCTGTTCACTTAACATAAGTTTACGTTAAAAGAATATTATTACGTTAACATTGAGCAATGGTACGTTGAATTTCATAATTCTTGAAGAATGAAAGGGGAAATGAAGGGAATATCAGTCTCTAAGGGTGATAGAGCTCTTTCATATAGGTTGAATCAGAATAGTAAGATGTGCCCCAGGGCTCAGATTCAGGTCTGAAGAGCTAAGCTACATATTGATGATGATTTCAGCGTCTATCATCCGTTAAGAGATCCCTAATCCCGGGGGCGAGAGAGAGAGAGAGGGACAGCCAACCACGGGCACCTGGATCTACTGCGACAGATGATGCAGCTGGATCCAACACTGTCGGGGTGATTGGGGGGGGGAGGAAGGGACATTCCATACGATGCCGCAGGGTGGTGGAAGAGCAGGAGGATATCGCCCGATCTCGGGGAAAAATTAAAGAGGCACAGAAAGCCTTCACGAACTGCTCAGATGCCAGGATTTCAATTAGGGAAATTCAGAACAAAATTATATTAATTTCCTTCGGGAAAAATCCCCGTAGGATTCAAAACTGAAGAACCGATCTCCATCCAATGACCAGGTAAATCCTTTCCCTCATAAAGATGGCCATTAGGTCATGAAATTCTCCCAAAATCGACCCCATCGCATCGATCGACACCCTCAGAAAGGGTTTCCAAAACAACGACACGCTTGGTGGCGGAAAAAGGGGGCGGGCACGGAGAGAAAACCTTCGCCCAAAAGATAACGAGAGAGAAATAGAGAGAGATGGACGAGGGAGAATAACAGACCATTCTGAAGCGAGGCGCTGCCGGCGCCGGACGCCATGGGGAAGAAACGCGGCGGCGATATCAGGTGCGCCGCGAGGGCTTACTCATGCGCTGGCGGCGCCGCCGGTCGAAGCAGACGAAGCTCCTCCACGGAGCCGCAAGGGAGAGCGCTTATCGACGCGTCTGCCGCGAGAACGGCCGAGAAGGAGAGGATGTGGTCGGCCAAATCCCCCCCTCCCACAAGGAAGAGAGAGAGAGAGAGAAATAAGAGAGAGAGAGAGAGAGAGAGAGAGAGAGAGAGAGAGATAAGAGAGAGAATATATGGTAGGTTGAGCAGTGGGGCCCAGCTGACGAGGCCACCGCCGCCGGGTTTGTCCCACGCGCCGATCGTGCTGGTCCACGACGGGACGATGGTCGTCGTCAAATCGCTAGCCGACGGTCGAGGGCGGAAACCCGCGACGAGGGTTCCACCGTACCATCATCAATCCACGCTGGAGGGCCGTTCGATCTTAATCATGAGGAGGAAAAAATTACGAGGAAACTTTCACTGATTGCCCTCTGGTTAATATTACTTTTATTTTTAATTTGTCCTATTTTTAATTAATTTTATTTTACTTCTTTCCCAAAGGCTGTGCTTGAGGAAATTTCTCTTAATTTTTTTCTTTACGGATGATAATGATCCATTTTTGGTAGAAAAGGGCAAGTTTGTAAATTTTTAAATAATAATTATGACTAATTAATTCAAGGAATATTAATTGGGATTAATCCCACCGCCCTCGTCCTACAATGCCTCCGAAGAGCCATCCCATCCATGATGGTTGACGTTGACAATGGAGGTCAGGAAGGAGATGCTCTCTCTCTCTCTCTCTCTCTCTCTCTCTATGGATATCACTGTTTCCGACTCTCTTCCCTACCCTGATCGCCAAGAAGGTCAGTTGACCGGGTGACTACGCAGGGATTTAGGCGTGGAAGCTTTCATTTTGAGAGAGAGAGAGAGAGAGAGAGAGAGAGAGAGAGAGAGAGAGAAGAGGGAGGTGCAAGACGACCGAGTGTCGTTGTTGCTATCATATGTCCGCCCGCTGTTCGTCGGGGACTTTGGGTTGATGTAGGAACGGAGACGCCGAGTCAACGTGAGTTAGCTCGTCTTGATCACGAAGGCTCCATGCAGCTGCCGGTGAGCTCCCGCGCTACGTTGCTGATCCCGAGTTTGACCAACCTTTAGTCGTCGCGGCCGACATAGTCCCACCCACCCCCACGCCTTCCTAGTCAACCTGCACTTGAGTTGCAGACGGCGGCGGCGGCGTTGAGTCAAACCGCTGCGAGGAGAAGCAGCAGCAGATGCAGGAAGCAGCAGCAGCAGCAGCTGGTAGCGATGGCGGATAACGCCGGGGAGGTCGCCGTCGTCGCACTGGCGGAAGAACGGCGGAGATCCTCCTCGTCGCCACCACTCCACGACGACGACTTCGACGCCCCGACGGCCTGTGCGCCGCCAGTCGGCGGCACTTCAGAGCCTTGCTTGGCGGAGGGGGCGGCGGAAGGGTACGTGCATGGCGGCCCGATGGAACCCATCAGGCGGATATTCTTGCGGAAAGCCGCCGGGTCGGTACAGAGGCCTCGGTTTCCCCTCACGTCCAAGCGGCCCCCCAGACGTGCGACGAACCTCTCCCCGAAGGGAACCTCGCCGGAGAGATCGTTGTGGCTGAGGTTCAGCTGCCGGAGCGACGGCAGCCGCCCCAGCTCCGGCGGCACCGTCCCGTTCAGCCGGTTCCTGTCCAAGGACAGCGCGGTGAGGCGAGACAACCTGGTCAGGGACGACGGGATCGGCCCCCACAGGCCGCAAGCTGAGAGACTCAGGACGGCGAGCTTCCGGAGCTCTCCGAGGGTCGCCGGAATGAGCCCGTTCAACGGGTTTCCATCAAGCAGGAGGTACTCGAGGCTGCCATTGAGGGCTTTGAAAGTCGCAGGGATCGTCCCCGAGAGCGAGTTCCCGCTGAGGTCTAGAAGCAGGAGGCGATTCAGAGAGCCCATCTCTTGGGGGATGCTGCCGGAGAGCAAGTTCGCGCTGAGGTCCATCTTCTGGAGCACCGCCAGCTTGCCGAGCGAAGGAGGAAGACGACCCAGCAGGTTGTTCCAGCTCAGGTCGAGGATGGAGAGGCTCGCCAGCCCCGACATGTCCTCGGGGATTCCACCGCTGAGCTGGTTGTAGCTGAGGTCGAGCTCCTCCAGCTTCGACAACCCGCCGCCGCCGAGCTCTCGAGGGATCGTCCCGTGGAGGCGGCTCTGAGAGAGGGTGAGCACCCTCAGACGGGAGAGGAGAGCGATGGTTCCCGGTATCTCGCCACTGAGGCCCGGGTTTGACTTCATCACCAGCTGCTCCAGCACAGACGAGGTCGTGAAGAGCGCCGCAGAGAAGTTGACGAGCGGCGACGCTGGTGTCTCGACGAAGCACCCGATGAGGGAGAGGGACTTGAGATAGCGGAGCTTGAGGAGGGCGGCAGCGGGAAAGACGGCGCCGCCGCGGCAGGGAGGGGCGGCGACGTCAGGGCCGATGTGGAGCCTGGTGACGTGGAGATAGAGCTCGCTCTGCTGCTCGGCCTGGGAGAGCTCGCACTGGATGCCGGGCCATGGTGTGTCGGTGCAGGGATGAGGGTGCAACTCGGCCCAGCTGGAGTCCTCCAGCAGCGCCGCCATCACCTCGAAAAGACCATGCATCTCTGCTTCCGCCATTCCAGCCGCAGCGCCGTCGCTGCTGTCCTGCACCGCGCCGGCCGCCATGGGAAGGAAGACTGCCCAGAGGAAGATGAAGATCCCCCGACTGCTCATAGCGGACCGACGGACTGAATCTCTCTCCTGCTCGCTCTCACGCGTACTTTGCGGCAGAGCGCAGTGAAAAGGAATGGAGAAGACAAGTTGGCTGCGGGGTCTTCGAGCATTCATATAGGCATATAGGGCAAGGACCGGGAAGTTGGGAGGGGTAGAGAGAGAGTAGAGAGGGAGGGAGAGAGAGTGGAGAGAGAGAAAGAGAGAGAGAGAGAGAGAGAGAGAGAGAGAGAGAGAGAGAGAGAGAGAGAGAGAGGGAGAGAGAGAGAGAGAAATATTTAACCTTTCTGAACTGCGTCTTTGATTCCGGGGCCATAACCCTTCTGAATGCTACGCACTCTCCCTTCTTCAATATCTGGGAGGAAGGACACATGGGCGTCATTATTCGAGGCTGCTGATCGGCCTTCTTTCTGTCCTTTCAAGTGCGCTTACTCCGAGGGAGGCCGTGCCAGGAGGCCGCAGACACGCCCTCTCGCGGCCTCGCCTCCCTCCTTCCCAAGCAATACGCGAAAGCTCATAGCGATGGATCATGCGGCCAGTCCCTTCGCTTGTCACTCGAGCGCCAGAAATCTTATTCGATCATCCGCGATCGATGATGATGAAGAAGATGATGACATCGCCGAGGGGTCTCGACGTCGGAAAGCAGGCCGGCCGTCGCCGACAGACGGAACAGGCCGGTGACGAGAACCAGCGGGCGGTTGCTATTGCCGAAGAGGGGTGGTCAAAGAGCTGTTCAAACCAGGGACGGCAGTGCAGAACATAGCCAACTTGGAGTGATGGGATGGGACAGGGACGACCCCCCCCCCTGTTGAGGACCCCGACACTAGCCAGAGCAGTCCCTGCTGCTGCTGCTGCTCTCTCCCCGTGCTCCGTCGGCCACCGGAGACGGAGACGGAGTGATTAACTCCTATTCTTCCTCTTCTTCTTCTCCTCTCTGCTCCTGATATTGTGGGCAGTGGGGGTTGGTCCATCCCCACCGGACGCTGAGGACTGACCAGCCTTGGTCGGAAGAGAAGAGGAAGGGGGGGACTGTCAGAGGGGTAGCCATCAAGATATAAGCTTGACAGCATCAGCGGCCGTTCCCTCCTCTCCCGTCGTCTCGTCTCCCTGTGTGGTTGTTGAAGCTTCCCCCGTGAACCCCTCTGGTAGTAAAAGAGGACAAGAAGCAAGCAGCAGGCAGTCAGAGTTACTCCTCCCCCATGGAGGCCCCACAGAAAACGACGGATCCTGGCAGCTCGAGAGTGTTGAAAGGAGCAGACAGCAGTGCCTCGGAGGGACGCTGCCAGAAGCGTGGGTCTTACACGTGCTACAAGGACGGCATTACCTCCTCTCTCTCTCTCTCTCTCTCTCTCTCTCTCTCTCTCTCTATCTCTCTATCTATCTATCTATCTATCTATCTGTACATCTAGCTTACGATCTCTGCGTTGCTCATCTTGCATCTCACACAGCAGCAAAGTCCCGTCTACATCGACTTGCGGCGCGAAAGCTGTCACCTTTGGAGTTCGCACGTGATTATCATACTATTTAGACAGGGCTTGATTGGCTTTATCGATGAGGCATATAATCAGTTCATCGTCGCTCGTTCCCACTCTCCTACTCTACCCAAGTCAACTACAACAAGCATGACATCGTCTTCAACAGAGATGTTGACAAAGAAGAGCTTGGAACCGTCATGCCGAGTCTCATGCATCGAGCTGTTTGCGGGGGGGGGGGGGTTTCTCTCTCGCCTGTAACTATCAGAAACAATGGAGAAATTCGGAAAGGAGATGGAAGAAATACCTTGATTGGAATGCGTTAGGTGGAGACAAGATGTTCTCACAGGCTAATGGGCGTAGATATCAGAGTGCTGCCGGCCTCAAAGCACGATGGTATCGCCAGATGGGAATGGGGTTACATCAAGGGAAGACGAAAATCTTCTCGACACCCCCTCTAGAAAAGCATACATATGATGTACATAGATGGTACAAGATAGATGCCAATTAATCCATGA
Organism: Spirodela polyrhiza; assembly: GCA_024713555.1. NCBI lineage: Eukaryota > Viridiplantae > Streptophyta > Magnoliopsida > Alismatales > Araceae > Spirodela > Spirodela polyrhiza. The sequence goes on along the minus strand of CM046546.1, from coordinate 151,233 downwards.
ACGCCTTATAATGAAGATAACACCAATTAATCTCAATACGAGGTGCACATGACACAAAGTTATCTCAAATCTACGTTTTATCCAACGACAAGGTGGTTTGGTCCAATTTGCTTAGTTGGGTCACGTTGCACAAGATTATTAACTTATAGCTCTATGCTTTTCACAATATAATGTAACGAAGATTGAATCCTGTTCCAAGGTATTACGTTAGTATTATTGGTCTCAATATCTTTATTGGATGAACTGCCATAGCCCTCTACCTTCCCTCTACAATAACTCTCCTACCGCTTTTATTTCTTTCTTGCATCGGCATCTCAAAAGATTTCTATCAAGGTAGTTGCAGTATCTTATAACAACTTTTTAACACTATTTATTGCAGCCCAATTACGGTCAACATCCATTGATGTACCTTGTTATGAACTCAATCTTTATTGAATATGATCAAACTTGTATGCTTATGACACATGTTCCTACATAATAGTAACATGTGTTAGTTTTTTCATGAAGATCCTATACCCTTAAAGGACAACTTATTAGTTATTTTATCATTCATATTTCCAGCTAATTTTAGAATTGAAAAATTAGGAGATGGTGAAAAATATGATAAGTTTTCAAATTTTATTTATTTATAAATTTTTTATCTTTTCAATAGCTTATTAATTTTTGCAAGATCACTTTTAACTCCTATAAGATCTTTAGAGAATGATTGATATTTTTTGTACAACATTCTATGAAAATTTGTGAGGTCAATTAGTCGAGGATCAAAATTCAGTCTTCCTAGAATCTTTATTGACTAGATCAAAGTGACAACTCAATCAACATCTAGTCAATATTCCTAAAGATGACAATAAGAATCAAGTTATTATCATCATCTTCATCTGAATTACATGCATCTTTCAAGTCGATGTCATTATCTAGAAAACACTAATTGTGAAATATTTCTTTAATCTTTATGATAAATTTGTGATTTAAGTTTTAAAATTAGTTTTTGATGACCCTCACTTATGAATCTATAATATAATTTCAAGTTGAAATTATATAGGAGTGAAATTCAATAGTCAACAATTGTGATTGAGATGTTTGATTTAGTAGAACCCAAAAATGTGATTGTTCTTGAGGGTAGATGTAGATATATGGTTAAATAATTTCAAAGAAAATTGATTCCAATATATTTACATCTTAGAAAATCATAGGGCTAAGGATTTGAAAGAAATATCAAAGATTTTGGAGATTGTCAACCAAAATCGAAAATAGAAGTAGTTCAATTCAACCCTAATTATTAATCTTAACATACCTTAAACTTAAATAGCTAGAAGTTCATGACATGTCTTGAGGAAGTATAGGATAGTTTATATATTTACTATGTTCTCTTGTGCTGTCCATTTATTACATAGTTGTATTCTTGAGGATTATCTCTACTATGATGGTTATAGGTCTTTAAACACTTTCTTCATCCATTTACTAGTTATGAAATCCCTTGCTATATATGGGACCAAGTTTCAATAACTTATACAAATCTCATGATAGATGATTTTTTATTTAAAATTTCATTTAAATAGTTTCATTATAGATATTTTATGTTGAGAATAGAATAATGATTAGAATGTCAGCCTTTGATTGGATTTGATGCATTGAATTATTATAATATTTTATAATAAATATAATGGAATGTCCTAAAGATATCATCTTTCATCAAATTCTAGTGATTGCAAATAATTTACCATTATCATAATATTTTTATTGCGTAGAATTAATAATATAAAGATTTTGATTCATCTTTTGCTATCTTATATGTCAATTGGTGTATTTTTTATAATAAAGTGCATTTTTTATAATAGTTTCATTCTACAAAATTAAGTGATGAATCCAAATATTGATTGAATTACATATTCATAATATTACTATACTTGGTTAGGTTTTAGGTTTGAGGCCTTGTCTTAGATGGAACATTAATTTTCTCACAATCGAGATAGGTCTAATTCTTGCTTATAATGCAAACTTAGAATGCTCTATGTTAAAAGTTTGGTTGTACAACATAGTGAATATAGCCTTTGATGTTATGAAATACATATGCTAATAAAAATTCTTTTTTTATCATTGAATGACATATTGTAATTAGTAACCTACGTTACTATAAAAAGACATATTGTTTCTAGTACAAGACTCAATTATTTTTCTAGTAGAAGAAATTAAAGTTGATACATAAAAAAGTTATTAAACTTGAATTCAGATATGTGTGATTTTTAAGATATCTTATTTTTCTAACCAACCATCTTGTTTTGTATTCATCATTGTTTACTTGGGATGCAAAAAGCATAAAATAGAGATAAGCTCTTCAAAGAGTCTGCTTTCTCTCAGATAAGCAATAATAATTATATATAGCCACCTTTCTAGAAGTTGGGAATAAAAAAAGTTATTAGAGCCACATGGTATTGACAAGGGTACTTATTGTCATTTGCCCTTGTTTGCTTTTCATTGAATAATTAGGTCAAAGTAAATGAAATTGAATATATCGTTATACATTATCACATGAGTGAAGAAGAAAGAATAGACTAAAGGAAAGGAAGTACCAAATCATAAAAAAACAGAGTGAACACATTTTGATTTCATGTGGTTCATTAAATCTATATGGCAACAACTATGAAAGGTGAACTTTAAAGAGTTAAAGACACAAATGAGGGAGAAGTCAAAGTGGCTTGTTGAAATGTTTGTGTTTTTGAGGAAAAATAAGCTATGTTGTAAGTAGTGGCCAACAAAATTAATGAAAAACTTAATGAAGTTATCTTATGACAACATATTCTAATGCTATGCCTAATAAGTTTAAAATATAAGAAGAAGTGGAATAGAAAGGGAGATTAGGCAAGAGTCACTTAGATGATAGCATATCTAGCTAAGAGAAAATAAAAAACTAATCCTAGACAAAAATGAAACTCTTTTTGTCTTGAAATTAACAACATTGGAAGTTGAACACTACTATTAACTCATCTCTTGAAAGTTTATTGCCATTAATAGTAGTTCAAATAAAACATCATTTGAATAATAACTTAACTAGTAGTTTAGCCATTAAGATAGAAAATTGATGTCCAAAAATCGTATAGCTCACGATTTTGAAGAGAAATCATATTATAATAAAGTCTACTTATCCGTACTTTTAGGATGATATTGTAATTCCAACTCTTATTTTAACCATATACAACAAAACACAATATCACACATACACAAAATGACGAATCATGATATATTTTATATGAGATATGCTTTCTCAATCAGTATATGCTGAGAGTAAAAATCATGAGTGGAATACTCATGAGATAAATTTCATATTACACCATTTATCTCAAATATTTTCTCATTGTGTATTTTGATGACTGTTTTCATGGGTTTCCTCATGCATCACTTTGTTATTTAGAACATGTTTATTTCAGTTCAACAATTACAATTATTTTACTCTAATGGTCCTAAAAAATACATATATTCCATTAAAGGTACACTTATTGATTATTATACAATTTTTTGATACGCCAATTGTTTGGCATCAATCTTACTCAATTAATCAAAATTTTGGGTATAATTCAAAATATATTGTTACTTTAATAATTGAAAATAAATAATGTGCATAATGGTTATCAATTATATGTATATATTTATATAAACAATTTTGGGGTATGTACACATCTTAAAATTATTCATGTCCTTTAGGCACACCAAAATCAGTTATTGAAGTTTAACAAGTACAACATGAAAGAGCTTTGGTCTTGATCAGTTAACATCCATTCACATAAATCTTATGAAACCTAAGAATAAAAATTTATTGGCATAAATATGTGTAAGGTGTAAACATAGTGAATAGACTTAGGTCCTTATTATTCAAAAAAAGAAAAACGAACAATGAGGGAGAGTCCAATAAAAAGGGAGGTAAGGAATGATTTGAGGAAAGAAGTCATTCAATGAGGGAGACATTAACTAAAAAATATGTTATTCCTTGTTTCATCCATTTTATTTGAAATAATTTCCACCCATTTTAGGATTGTGCTTCATGGTAGGTTTGCTCACATAGTTAGCCCTCATTGTACATTATTTATGAGAGAATGTTAGTCAAAGGTATTGAAATATGAAGAATAAACTTAGTAGTGGGGGAAGAAAAAATCAACATATCTATTCATGACCAACCATCACCCTATTATTCTAAAATACAAGCATAGTTTTTTATGAGAATCATGACTAAGACAATCAAAAGTGAAAACATGTGCACTAAGTCTACCCTTATATAATTATAAAATTTATGAAGCCATGATGATCTATAAGTTGATATAGACAGCGTTGATGGAAGAAGGTTAACTGTCCCCCTATCTAGATCTGGTTGATGATCCATAATTATTTCAAATGGGTGCACAAAAAAACCACTGTACAAGAAAAAATTATGAAAAAGTAAAATATGGTATAACTAATGGGTTAAGATTTGAGATTCAAAACAATACCTTAATGTCTCTTTAGTAGACTACTATTGGTTAATTTAGGAGGCTTTATGAGCCTCCTCCCCTCTCCGTCAAACGCGTGCCTCGAAGCGCTACTGTCATAGATTGGTTTCGATCAATTTTCCTCGTCTCAGATTAAGAAGCCTCATGTAGAAGAAGAGATGGCCAGCGAGAGATGGAGAAAGCGAGCGAGCGAGAGAGAGAGAGAGAGAGAGAGAGCCATAGTGGCCAAGTCCGTGAGAAAGTGCACGAGTCGTTACCACAGAGACCGAATGAGATCAATCCGCGAGAAGTGCCCTACATTCTGTCTCGCACATCGGTGGAGCCCTCCTTCCGTCCTCCGGTGTGACCCACTGAGGCGAAATGAGATGTCGTCGCGAAGTGCCCTACACTCTGTATCGCACGTCGGAAGGGCCTTCCTTCCTATAAAACCCGCGGCCGTCGCGGCAGCAGAGATGAAGAGGCGTAGGAGAGATGGAGGCGGAGAAGGCGCTGCTGCTGCTGGACTGCTGGCGGGGGGTGTTCGGTGTCCGCGTGAGGTTCGCGGTGGCAGAGATGGGGGGGGCGAAGTGCGAGCGCCAAGAGGAGGATCTGGGGGAGAAGAAGGGCCCCCAATCTCCCGTAGAAGGTCCACATGAAGATCCCCGTGCTCATCCATGAGGGTCTGATCCTCTGCGAGTCGCTGTCGTTGTCCAGTACATCGACGAGGTCTTCTGGGCCGCCTTCATCGACAAGAAGATGCCTTTCTCGCTCTATCGCTCCTCCTTTCTCCCTCCTGACAGCCCCTCCGGCGTGCTCCTCAAGCCCTTCTTTGGCCTGGCCTGCCCTCGAGCTCGGAAGACTGAAAACAAGTCGTGTAGCGAGAGAGAGAGAGAGAGAGAGAGAGAGAGAGAGAGAGTTTCCCGTGAGCACATAAACTAACTACGGGGGCCGGCCGTGGAAGACGAAGAGGGGGAGGCGCAGGAGAAGGCGAAGCGGGAGTTCATCGAGCGCATGAAGCTGCCGGAGGGGGAGCTGGGAGAGAAGCCATTCCTCGGAGGGGGAAGCAGCTGGATACGTGGACATCGCCCTGGCGGCCGACCCCTCCATGCCCTACAGCTCCGAGACAAGCTCCAACTTCCCCATGGACGGAGAAGTGCCGGCGGAGGGACGCCCTTTCCAGGGCCTCTCCGCCGGAAGAAGAAGACCGGGGTCCCACAAGCAAATCCAACCCGCTCTTTCTCCTCCGACGACCACCGAAGGGCCGAACTCCAAATTTCCAGCGCATCCCGAAATTTAAAGTTATTACTGGGAAAAATTGTAAACGAAATATTATTTTTGGGTTTAAATCGAATTTTAAGGAGCCGACAGGGCGGATGGTCCCGGCGGCGCTGTCCCCCGTGGCGCGAGCCGCCGGGGCATGAGAAAGCGACACGTGGGCCGCCAAGCACCTCCCCCCCGACAAGGGCTCGTGGCTGCCGACCCACGCCCCGCATTCCCACGTGCTAGTCGCATCGCCGTCCCAAACGGATTCCCCGAGACGGGATTCGATTTCGTTGCTGCCGTGCTCCGGCCGAGGAGGGCTTTTCGGTCATCCGGCCGCTCCCCAGGTGGGCCCCACCCCTCCGGTCAACGCCCCCCGATGGCTGATCCCACCGGGGCCCCGGGCGTCCAATTTATTCCTGCCTCACACCCCTCCTTCCTCCCTCCTCCCCCCACGGCCCTCCGCTGCCGCCGCCGCCGCCGCCGCTTCTTCCTTCCTCTCTTCGCCGCCGGCAAAAAGCCGTCCCTTGGGAGAACGGAGAGGTCGCGCCCATCCTCGTATCTGATGGGTCGCCTCTGAGACGGCGTTCGGCGCTTCTCGCAGATCCCATCTGTCGATCGCCGGGGGAGAGTGGACTCCGCCGCCGCCAGATATTCCGCCGATTGCATCGTCTATGTCGCCGCCGGCGTCGGATACGGCGGGACGGCCCGTGGCGCTCTTGCCGGAGTTGCTTGGGGGGAGGGGAGAGGAAGAGGCGATGGACTGCTTCGACCGGCTGCCGGATTCTGTGCTGTTGCTGGTCTTTGGCAAGATCGGCGATGTCAAGGCGCTCGGCCGCTGCTGCGTCGTCTCCCGCCGCTTCCTCGCCCTGGCTCGCCAGGTTGACGACGTCCTCGTTCGCGTCGACTGCGTCGTCTCCGGCGACGGCGACGACGACCGGAGTCCTTCTGACGATTATTCTCCTTGCAACGCTTCCTCTTTCTCTGCGCCCTGCGCCGGCAAGCCTCGGGGGCTCTCCGATCTTCTGCGGCTCGTCCTCGGCGGCGTAGCCCGGCCGCTGCAGGCCATAAGCCAGGTCTTCTCGGGCGGCGCCGCGTGGGGATCTCCGCGCAAAGCAACCGCCGTCTCATCGTCGGGGTCGGAGGGTGCTTCCCCGGACTCGTCGCACCACTCGCCGGCGGAGGTGCTGCGCAACTTTAAGGAGATCCGGCGACTCACGATCGAGCTTCCGGCCGGGGAACTGTGCGTCAACAACGGAGTGCTGCTCAAGTGGAAGGCCCGCTTCGGGTCCACCCTGAACGACTGCGTCGTCCTCGGCGCCTCCTCCGTGCTCTCCCCGGCCGCGGCGCCGCCGTCCCCCCCGGCTGTCGACAAGGACAGCGACGCCGCAAACCCCGCCGGCGAAGAGGCCGAGGAGGGCCTCCTCCGCCGGGGGACGAACGCCAGCGAGAGAATCCCGGAGTCGTTCTTCGCCAACGGAAGCCTGAAGCTCGGAGTGGCCTGGACGATCAGCTCCCTGATCGCCGCCTCCGCGCGGCACTACCTGCTGTACCCCGTCATCGCCGAGCACGAGGCGCTGGAGAGCCTGGATCTGGCCGACGCTGATGGGCAGGGGCTGCTGCGGATGGATCTCCGGCAGCTGCAGGAGCTGCGGGAGCATCCCATCACGGCGGCGGGCTCATCGCAGCGCACCCTCGTACCGCCGCTTCAGCTTCTGCTTTGGTTCGCCCCCCACCTGGAGCTCCCCGGCGGCACGGCCCTCAAGGGCGCCACCCTCGTGGCTATCCGTCCCAGCGACGACGACTCCCCAGCCTCCATCTCCGGCGCCGGCGCCGGTGAGGACACAAGCTGGATCTCCTCCGCCTTCGAGGAGCCGTACGCCACGGCAGCCCAACAGCTCCTCCGTAGGAACGTGTATCGCCTGGAGATGAACTCCTTCTGACCCGAGAGGAGGGCAGCTTCCACCCTCTCGCCTGCCTGTACATACCCCCCACCCTCTCTCTCTCTCTCTCTCTCTCTCTCTCTCTCTCTCTCGCTCTCTCTCTCTCTCCCCTCTCGCTGAGAATGGCGTCGTGCCCAAGCGAACATGAATAAAGTAATGGAGTTCTAGGAGTTCGACGGGATCACTGAACTGGGAGTTCCATGAGAAGGGAAGATGAAGGTTGGAGGATGGACGACGGCTCCCTCCCTGCGGGCAGGAAGGTCAACGGGGCAGCCGAAGCATCTTCCTCCCCGATGGCTTTGACCTTCCGTTTTCCTGGTTCTTCCCTCACAGGGCAGAGTGTGATGATTCCTGTTGGAAATGGATGATCTGGGGAGAACGTGCGACTAAGCCGTGCGTTGACTCACGCGGACGCCTAAACGGGCATCTCACGTTGTACAGAGTTTCACAGGCCAAATGGGGGCTCTTCTGACCGTGAGGTCAAACAACTCCCGCTTACTAATTTATCAGCCGGCATACGAAGAGAGAGGGAGGGGGTGAAGTCAACGGATAAAGTGAACTCCAGAACATACGACAAAGTCAGACCCAAATGGTCCGAACTAGATGACTGGTCAGCCGACACCCAGATCGTGCGCTCCGCTGCCAAGAGAGTTGACCACACCTTGACTAGCCTGTGCACTGATCCTCAATCTCGACCCTTCAATCACTGGGTCAACGCAAGACCAGGAGGAAATGACGGAGAAGAAACCTAGAAAAAATAATAATAAAAAACTTATTTTACTCACGGTGAAAAACCCACGACGGATGAAGGGGAATAAGCCCAGCTGCCGACATCATTCAATAGCTCATAATATCCAGCAATGATCACGATGAATGCCAAGATCTTAACAGGTCTCGGTCGCCGCCATGGACAGCCCACAGGGAGGGGAAGGGCCCGAAGCTGTCCTACTGTTCTAAGTTTTTTTTCTACTGCGTTGACATTTCTAGTCAACGGGGGAGGGGGGATGGGCATCCAGAAGGGCACAAATTTGGAAGAGGAAGAGAATAATCCCAAGTCAAAATCATGCCAGATCCTGACACCTGGTTGACCCTCCCTAGCGATGAGATCAGTCAAAAAAGAGACATTTTTCGTCAACTTAAATCGGCGCAAAGCCAGGACGAGCAAACACCATAAATAAAAAAAAATCTAGAAGAAAGCTCCAAGAAATAAAAAGGCCCCAAGAAAAAAAAAATTCGAGATATTCTGAATTTTTCACAGCAACACATCTTTGGACGCCCAGTGAGGATTCAAAGATTATCAAAACCGTCATCGTGGAGCAGACATTGACGGCGACGTTGACTTCTGAGGTGCTCTCCACGATTGCACGGAATACCTAGCATTTCTCTATAAAAATAAAAGACTTTTTTGGAAGCCCATTCTTCTGCACGCCCAAGCGAGCTCCGTAGACTTTACTTTCTCTCTACGGCCACCCCCGCCTCCTGGCCCTCCATGTTCCAGAGAGCCGCAAGGCAGCGGCCGCCCAGGGCCGTTCAGAGAGGGGCAAAAAAAATGCTTCCGGATTCAAACAGGAGGAAAGAGACTGTGCTGAGCTTGGCGAGCAGGCAGGCCAGACGAAGGGGTGCAGGCTGTAGGAGCAGTGAGCGAGGAGGTAGACATGGCGACAGCGCGGGGGCCGGGAGGGGGACGCACTGGGCAAGCGGGGGAAGGTGAGAGCAGCATGTCGGTTCGGCGGTGCGTCCTGCCAGACAGGAGCAGGAGGAGGAGCTGGGGGCGAGGGAGGAAGATGGGTGAAGAAGAGCATTATTGAATACACACACTGGATCGAGCACAGTGGGGGGGGGGAGACGGAGGGAGGGGACTGTGGGAGCGGCAGAGGGAACCCACCCTCCACAAGTGACTGGACGAGCACTGTCAAATCATGGGATTCTCAGTTATTGCAACCAATCTAACGAGAAAGTCAGAGCAGGAGCGGTGACAAGAAGGGGAAGATTACCTAGAGAGAGGGAGAGAAAGAGGGTCGGATCCTTACCAGGAGAGGTGGAGAGAGATGACCAGCCGGAGCAGCTGAAGGCGCTCTTTTTCTCCTCTCCGCTTTTCCGCTTCCGTAGCTTATTTTTCGGGGCTTCCACGGCTTCAGCTCTTCCCCTTGCCCTTCAGGTCGGAGTTTCTGTACCCGTCGTAACACAGCTGCAGGCGGCTGTCGAAGCCGGCCGGCAGCTGTGCCTCGCCGGAGGCCGACGAGGACTGGGCGGCGGCGCCCAAGAATATGGGCAGGTTTGATCCATCTGCCGGAGAAGAGAACCTCTGCAGGTGCTGATGAAGTACCGGAGATGGCGAATTGGACTGAAGGGTCCCCCTGTTGAGACCAGATATTCCGGAGGAGATGGAGAAGTTGATGAAGTCCCCCCCAGCTGCCGTAACAGCGTAGGGGACGAGGTGCTCCTGCATGAAGTGCTGCTGGATTTCCGGGTGGTCGCCGGCGGCCGACGCGGCGGCTGCCGCTGCTGCGACGTTGAGAGGCATCATGCCCATGTGAGGGCTGTTTCCAAAGCTGGTCTGGGTAGAAAACACCATCGGCTGGAGTGGTCTGGAGCCCGCCCCGAGAAGGCCTACCTGCCCAAAGTAGTCGGTGGTTGTTGCGGCGGACGGCTGGTGGCGGAGCTGCTTGTGGAAGAAATTCGAGGCGGGGTTCGCGTGAGCCACTGTGACGGGGCCATGGTAATGTCCCTGGTTCTGGTGGCCGCCGCCGCCGGTGAGCAGTTCCGTGAAGGAGCTCTGGGGGGTGGGACTGGGATTCAGGCCAGGGTGATGCCCTGCCGAGGTCATGTGAGCATCGTCCTCGGTGTCCTTGTCCTTGTCCTTGGCCGTGGCGGTCCGCCCCCTCGCCCTCTCTCGGGCCTTGACGCGGATCTCAGACCGCGAGAGGGAGAGCACGGAGCCTTTGCTGGTTTCCGATGTGCTGCTGCAGGTGGATTTGGTCAGTGAGAAATGCTGCTGCTGCTGCTGCTGGTCCTCTGGTTGGGGTCGCCGGAGTTGGTGACTGACGTACTGGATCTGTGAGACGTCCGCGTCATCGTCTTCCTCGATCGCCCGTGCGGGCTTCTCTTCGTCTTCTGGGTCCGGCTGCCGCTGCCCAGACAGCGGCTGATCGGAGAACACGCCGTCGAGGGAAGGCAGCTCGGAGATGGCCGCCGCGGCGGCCTTGATGAGCCACTCGATGGCTTTGCTGGGCTGGTCGTAGCCGAGACGGTCCTGGAGATCATAGAACTGGATGGCGGTGGAGACGGAGAGCCGGACGCGGCGGTCGCGCAGGCCCTTGGCGGTCATTACCTTGCTGTGGCGGTCCTTCCCCCCGGAGGAGCGGGCGACGCGGTATATCCTGGAGGCGGCAGAATGCTGGTCCCACGGCCGGAGCCCCCGGACCGCGGCGGCGGCGGCAGGGCCGAGGCCGGATTTACCGTCTCCGTCTTCTTCATCCTCGTCCTTGCGCTGCTCCTGCGCTACTTTGGAGGCGCCCGCCGCCGCCGCCGCGGCGCTGGAGTGATCTCTGCCGCCGGCGTTGCCGTTGCCCATTCGGGAGCGCTTCGACGAGTGGATGTCGTCCATCTCCATGGCGCCGCTCTCATACCTCTCCAGCGCGGCTGTTGCTCGCTGCCCGGCTCCCCCCTCCCACCCTCTTCTAGCCTGGACTGATATAAGGGTGGGCTCTGGGGATCACAGTTCTGGTGGGCTGCGGCACTGGGATGGTGGAGCTGATGAATAGGGTCTGAACCTGCTGCCGCTGCTGCTGCCGCTGGCGTCCTTTCGTATTGATGGGGAGATTACCGGGGATGGGAGGAGCGGCTTTTTATTGCCGCAAATTATCAGAAAATCTCAGAGGAAGAGGAGGGGGGGGGAGGTAAAAAGACGAGGGGAAATACGGCGGAGCGGGGCGTGTAGATGTCAGCCGCCGGTGGCGGGGCCTCTGGAGATGCCGCTTTCGCTTTCTTTTTTTTTTAATCTTCTCGCTCCCTCTGTCTTTTCTCTCTCTTTCTGCACAGATCAGAGCTCCTGCCGCTGGTACAGCGGTGAGAGAATCAAAAAGACGGCCGCAGGCGAGGAAAGAGGAGCTCGATTGCCTCCGGACCCCCCCGCGTCGCGCCCCTTACCCTCCTCTTCGGCTGCTGCTGCTGCCGCTGCCGCCTCTGCCGCCGCGGGGAGCGGACTAGCCACCACCAGCTAGGCTCCCACTTCTCCCCGGCCAGAAGAAGAGACGGAAGAGGCCCGCCTCGTCCTCTTCACCTCGAGCTCTGCTACCGCTATCACGGTCGCCGCCTCCTGCACAGGCCACACCGCCAACAGGGAAGAGGCATCAGAAGAGCATGAAGTCTAAAGGCATCCGTCCCTCCACACTTCTCTCTCTCTCACTCACCCTCTGTCCACCGGTACAGGGGGAGAGAAAAAGGAGGAGAGCGAAAGGGATGCTGAAACCCTAGCTCTACTTCGAAAGTCGGCGATTGCGATTGCGAAGAACGGGGCGGCGTGGCGATGAGAATTCAGGAACAATCACCGCAAGACTGAGGCGATTGGGATGGTCTACTCGCACCGTCTTTCGGCGCGCGCTTTCAGATCTGAGGATTTCCGAGCCCTGGGAGACCGAGGACGAAACCGACGCGAGCTACGCGAGCGAGACGAGGGGATCGATCGATCATTCGCAGCTCCCGCAGCCGCATTTAAGACCGGCACAGAAAGACGGGAGCGGAAATACCGAGCTCCGTCCGCCTTCCTCCGCTCAGTTCTTCCTCCTCCGCGCGAGATTCCACAGCCGCAGGATCTACCTCGCCTCCGTCCGCTGCAGCTCGCTCAGGCGACACTCCCTCCCTGCTCCCGCCTACAGGCCGGCGACCAGCATTCCTCGGCCGACTGCCGGAGAAGCGCGCTCATCCCTCCGCCCTCTCCCTCTCCGCCGCCGAGCCACGCTGCCGCAGAGTTCTCTCCCCGCGCTTTATGCACAGTGAAGGTGAACAAGGGGAGGGAGAGGACGTCGCCGCCGCCGCCGTTGCCGCTGCGAGCTACCTGGTCGCGGAGTGGGTGTGGGGATGGGGCCTCCCCCTTGGCGTCGTACATTCCCCACATTTATCGAGACCGCGGCGCACAACGCCACCCCACCGCCGGCGATTAATCCTCCGTCAACTCCCGTAAAACCATCTCCCCACATGCTAATGACACCCCTCTTTACACTTAACACCGTCATTAATTAACTAATCTCCCACCTACCCCTCTCCCTCTTCTCTCTCTCTCTCTCTCTCTCTCTGCGCCCGATCCCACAGAGGGAGCGGCCCCCACCCTCCGATCTGTCTCCCCCACCTTTCCACGTCTGTCTGCTCTAAATGGAACCGTCGAAATCATGCCCCTCCGTCCGCCCTCCGCCGGCAAGATACACTAGCGAGAGAGAGAGAGAGAGAGAGAGAGAGGGGCGAGTTGAACCGGGTCGACCAGGTGCCACGGCCGGTTCGAAGATCATCGTGAACCTGGCGTGAGGGGGGCGTTCCCAATGTGATTATTTATACAGTGTTTAGGTTTGAGAGTATATTTTTTTGGCGGCGCGATTTCCGAAAGGGACGTGGCGATCTCGAGTTGGACCGGCGCCAGTACGACGTGGAGGGCCTTTCACCGGCTTGCTCCGTCGGCAATGGCGATCCCGCCGGCGCGGCGGGCGGGCGTGCGGATTCCCCGGCGGAGCGCCGATCGGCGACCTCCCGAGACGGCGGCGCTGCCGCGGTCCACATATCAATCCCGGCGGTCGGGCTTTCTCGGTCCCCTGTCCCCGATGTCCTGTACAGGTCCCGTCCTTGTCCCTCAGTTGCAGGTCAGAATCCCGCGACTCGTGGGAGGGAGCCTCGCCCTCCCACGCCGGCGGCTGCGCGTGCTCCCCGCCGCCCGATGCCCCCGTCCCCCTCCTGCGGCAGCGGAAAGAGGAAAAGCGAGTCATGGAGTCGGTGGGGAGAGCCCACCGACGCGCCCTAAGTAGGAGGAGGCACTTCGGGAGGGAGGATCCTCTGCTCTAGATCTAAACAATGGCGACGCAGTGGAGAGGACGGGGCTCGCTTTGGCACTTTCTCGAGCATCATGTGGGCGCGCAACGCGACAGCGCACGATCCATCCATCTGTAAGTCCCCCTAATCTAAGCAGAACAGTCCCATCTGATCACATCTCATACATGTCGGAGGGCGATTTGTTTTCCAAAATCCCTCGCAGGTTTCGGATTAATCTAAGCTCAAGCCTGTGGATTCACGTGTACGGCACTCAACGAAAACGACGAGGCACGGGGAGCCGCCACCTCGGCCGCCAAGGGTCAATCACACCCTGCCGACGACGCAGAAGCCCCCGGGACTGTACATTTGCCCTCGGGTTGGAAAGTTGCACGAGCCGGTGGTGCAATCGCAGGGTTGCCGAGGCGGCGTCGTAGATCTGGTACTCTCCGACCCTCCCTCCCTTGACCCTCAATGGTGAATAACCCAACTGTCCCTCCAAATTCAAATTTGGAGCATTAAAGCTTTGTCAGAGAAGAAGTGCGGTAGTTATTGCACTCAGATTTAATGACATCCATGGCGGGACGGCGTAAAATCTCTCTCATTTCACAGAATATCTCATGTTACCACCGTGTTCGTCACTGACCTCTCTTTCCTGCCCACCTTTCGTCATCCTCCCCCTCGATCAAGAACGCAGTCCGGTGTGTTCCCGGGGAAGCGATGGTAGAGATTTACGGACTCATCAATGCTCCGGAGAAGGATCACGGCTGATCACGCAGGGCTCAGCTGTGATCTATGCTCCACATGACAGAAGGTGGGCCATGTTTTCTTTCCATTTTTTGTTCCTCCGGCATTTGGGCCGGCCACAGGGTCACGTTGCAGGTGTGGCTGGCTCTGTCGGTGGTCTGTCCGCCATGAGAATTCTCAGGGCCTCACCGCTTTGGGATTCAAAAGACGTGCACTGCTCGTTACAGCACCGTCGGCTAGAGTCGCTGCCCATCCTGAGGAAGTTGCTGTATGCCACCTCCTTTCTCACGCGTTCGAATTGTGCTTCATCTGCGCAGGTTTCCTGCTTCGCTTGCGGAAACTGAAGCTGAGAGATCTTCTGTCCAGCATATTCTCCACCTCCTCGATCGGCAGCCCCTTGGTTTCCGGCACGCAGACGAGCACAAAGAGCAGCGCGACCACGGAGATGGCGCCGAAGATCATGAACGTCAGGGAGGTCCCGATGGCCTCCGTCAGGGTGAGGAAGGACTGCGCGACGATCAGGTTGGAGACCCAGTTCGCGGTCGCGGCGATCCCCCCGCAGACGCCTCTGAACCTCAGCGGGTATATCTCCGAGTTGACGATCCACGGAACCGTCCCCATCCCTGGAGAGAAGAATATGATGTACAGGGCCAGCCCAACCAGCGCCAGCCATCCGTACTTGCTCGGGCATCCTCTCGTGTACCACAGCCGGTCTTCCCCGCGGCAGAGGCCCTTCACTGTTGCATTCGCCGTCAAGCAGGCTCCAGGACGCAGCTGCCACCAGGTGAGACGCTGCTCATTAATCCGATCCAATGGCGGGGGCTCTGCCGGACTGAGTTATTACCTTGTCGGTCGCCGACGCGCAGAAGCCGCAGCCCGGCGAAGCCGCCTTCAAGCACCTCATGCAGTCCCAGCTCCTTGAGACGTCCGACTGGTAGTCTGGGCAGGCGTAGGCAGAGAAGTGGGCGGTCTCTCGCCCGCCCACCTTGGGCGAGCTCGCCGCGGTCCCGTGGAAGACCGCGGACAGAACGGCCAGAGAGGCGATCACCCCGCAGAGGCTGACGATCAGGAGCTTCTTCCTCCCCGTCCTGTCGATGAAGTAGATGCTGACGACGGACCCCAGGGCGTTGAGGCCGGAGGTTATCAGCGACAGGAGAAGCGCCGTCTGGTTCGACGCGAAGCCGGCGAGCTGGACGATGGTGGGGCTGTAGTACATGACTGTGTTTATGCCCACAAACTGCTGGAAGACCTGGAGGCCCACTCCGGCGATGAGCCCTCTCCTCACCGCCGTCGTCCTCCAGAGCTTGCCGAAGTTGATCTTCTCCGATGACCCTTCCTCCCGGATCTCCGCCTGGACGGAGTCCCTGAGGTCCCGGATCTCCCCTTCCACCTCATGGGCAGGGTAGATCTTCCGCAGTATGGTCTCCGCCTCCTCCTCTCTTCCCTGAAGCACAGTAAAAGGGTCAACGGCGATCTGTTCTCGAGCAATGGTGGCGGTTTCTGACGGTGTTCTTGGGTTTTGCAGCGATGCAACGGCGCAACCGGAGGTGGCAGCGAAGAACAGACCTTTCTGTACAGCCACCGGGGTGATTCCGGGAGGAACATCATCAGGATGAACTGCACCAGAGCAGGAGCTCCAGCGATCCCCAGCATCCACCTCCACGTCCCAGGCGCCTGAGAACGAACAGGTAGATGGATTCATTCATTTTCTTGACATATATACATAGATTAGATTCTTCCGCAGTGTCCTGAGGATCGATGGATGCTTGAGGAGAGCGAAGAGGGTCAGGCAGCCGTGCCTTGGTGAAGGCCAG